>JAJMCC010000032.1:0-85243 GCA_030584945.1 Starmerella roubikii | reverse complement strand
GCAAGCCTGAAAGGACGGCCATGGGGCTCTCTGCTTTGGCGGAGGGCGGTGAGGAGGGCGGGTGGGCTCCTCGCCAATGGCCGTTCTAATGAAGGTAGCTGCAGCAAGCCTGAAAGGACGGCTAGCCGGCCGTTCTAATGAAGGTAGTTGTTCGCAGCAAGCCTGAAAGGACGGCCATGGGGCTCTCTGCTTCGGTGGAGAGCGGTGAGGGGGGCGGGTGGGCTCCTCATCATTGGAAGGGCCTTTGGTGCCGTTCTAGCCGGCCGTCCAAATGATGCAGCCTCGAAATCTAACTAGTGCCTATCTCAGAGCTAATCTATCTAGCGCTTCTGCGCGATTGCCGAGTACTGGCGGATGTACTGCGCGAGCACGTTGAACCCGTCGGCGTTCGTCGTCGACTCCTGCAACAGATTGGTCGCGCGCTTAAGAAGACTATTCAATTCCTCGAGCTGCATGCATACCCGCTCGAGCTTCGCCTCAGCAAGTCGAATGCGCGGGTCGTTGTTCGGCTGGACGTTTACAATTGATCGGCGGCGCATAGTAAATATTACCCAGACACCCAGATCCACAAACAATAAACATATTTATTTAATTACTCCGAAAGTACAACACAAAGAATCTAGATTAAACCTTGCTTCTTCAGATCCTCGTACATGCGCTCGCTCATGACGTTGCCTTCGTCGTCCTCGACTTCCCTCTCGAGAGACGAGCCGGCCTGCGCGAGCGTCGCAGCCAGCTCTTGCGCCTCCTTAACACTGCCAATGCCATTGAACTTCGGTGCCATCGTGATGCCCAGCTCGGCGAGCCCCGTAGCGTGGCGCGGCTCGTTGAAGTGGCGCTCGAAGGCCCTGCGGCCAGAAAACTTAGCATTGCCGCAGATCTCACACCGAAACGTCGTGCCGAGCCCTTGCAATTTGAACAGCCATCGCGGGATCGGCGCTCCGTCGGGTCCACGGACAACCTCGACGGGTTCTTTGTTGTCAGAAGAAGGAAGCTCTTCATCGCTTACCCATTCGTCTTCCATCTGACGCTCGTTTTCAAGAGCAGCGATCTCGAGTTTCCGGTCCTCCAAGCCCATCCGTGCTTTGCGGTCTATCTGAGCAACAGTTGCCTCGATTTGAGGGCGCAGTAATTCGGTCAACCTCGCGAAGCTCGTCGTGAGGTCGACATGCTGGGGACGCGCCGTAGAAACAGCGCGTTTGTGTTTCTTTCCCTGCAAATGGCCGTTGTAAACATTCACGTTCGTGAACTGGTGTTGGCAGTATTTGCAATACAATGGCGAGGTGGGCTCTGACGAACTCACCAACATCTCTTCGGCGGACGTGCCCGTATTAGGTCCTAACCAGTGAGCACGATCATAAGCTTTCATCAAGTACTCGGTGAGTTTTCTGTTGTCTTTTGGTAGGTTCAGCAAAAACTCGCGATAGGAGAGCTCGGTTTCATGGCTCGCGAGTGCCTGCTGGTAGAAACTCTCGAGGTATATAAACTCCCCGTAGTTCTCCGGAATGGGATATGCTGCATCAAATCCCCGAGTCAATGGAGCCGTTTGCGCGCACGTAAACCGCAGCAGCCCCTTTGCATCCGACTGCAGACGGTACTGCGCCGCCATGCTTCTAAACGCGGCGTCGTCGTCTAAAAGGGCAGCGCTCGCTAGCTCGGCGTCTAAATCAGGGACTTTAGGATCAATTGTAGCGTTTTTCAAGCCTTCGTAAATGTTTTCGTACATGCCAATTAACTTCTGCGTCTCTAGTCTGCGAAATGCGTTTTCTCGTGACGAATAATCCCGAGATCCGGAATGCCGGCGCTCGGGATTTACTGTCGGGGGCAAGTACTCATCTGATTTCAAGATCCGTTCAACAAGAGCATCCTCTATCCTTTGTAACGTCTCGCGTTTCTGCCGGTTCTCCTCTATGTCCATGTATGTACACGGGTGGGGAGGGTTGAAAAAAAATATATTTTGAAATTTCATAACTAACACGACCCAATTCTATGTCGTTCGAGCAGCTCGGAGTCACTAAATGGCTCAGCGAATCCCTTGCTGCGATGGCAATTCATCGTCCCTCCGAGATCCAGAAATCCTGCATTCCTCCTATATTAGCTGGCCGCGACTGCATCGGTGGTGCCAAAACGGGTTCCGGTAAAACTATAGCATTCGCAGCGCCCATGCTCACGCAATGGTCTAAGGATCCTTACGGCATCTGCGGGCTGGTCTTGACGCCGACTCGTGAGCTTGCCTTGCAGATTGCTGAGCAGTTTCGCGCACTGGGTGCGAATATGAACATCAAAGTGACCATAATCACGGGAGGAAGCGACATGGTCAAGCAGGCACTCGAGCTTCAGCGCCGGCCCCATTTCGTGGTCGCCACGCCGGGCCGCCTCGCCGACCACATCAAGAGCAGTGGTGAAGATACGATTGGCGGGCTGCGGCGTGTGAAGTTTCTCGTTCTCGATGAGGCCGATCGGTTGCTCAGCTCGAGCATTGCACCCGATCTGGCTGTGTGCATGGACGTTCTTCCTCCAGCAAGCCAGCGGCAGACCTTGCTCTTCACTGCCACCATCACGGATGCTGTGCGCTCGCTGAAGGACCGCTCACCGCGCGTTTATATCCACGAGGTGCCAGAATCTGTCATGGCGCTCCCGACAACCTTGCGCCAGTACTATCTGCTGGTCCCATCGTACGTCAAGCAGGCCTACCTCTACAGCTTACTTGTGCACGAAGAGTATGCTGATAAGACGGTGATCGTGTTTGTGAATCGGACGCAAACTGCTGAGCATGTGCGCCGGACGCTACAACTACTCGACGTCAAGACGACGAGCCTGCACTCACAGCTGCCTCAGCAGGAACGAATCAACAGTTTAGCCCGGTTCCGTGCGCGCGCTGCGCGTGTACTTGTAGCTACCGACGTCGCGAGTCGTGGACTGGATATCCCCGAGGTCAGCCTTGTGATCAACTTCGACATCCCGGCCGATCCGGACGATTACATCCACCGTGTTGGCCGAACTGCCCGCGCAGGTCGCAAGGGTGACTCGATTTCTCTCGTTGGTGAGCGTGACGTCGAGCGCATCCAGGGCATCGAAAGCCGTGTGAATGCTCAAATGGAAGAGTGCAAACTGATCTCGGACAAGGCCGTTGTAGACTCGGCACTGAAGAAGGTAAGCGTGGCTAAGCGGCAGGCCGTGCTCGACATGGATAGAGATCACTTCGGAGAACGCAGGAAAAACCACGAGAAGAAGGCGCGTCGTGCGGGTAAGTTGCAGGCGAAATAAGGCTTTCAATGAAACCGAAGATAAAAGCTAGTTAATAGATGTATTTATTTGTGATCAATTGTGTTTTTAAAAGTAATCTGTTTTTGTCAAAGCTTCTTGATCTGGAGGCTGCAAACTTTCTGTGAGTATTAATTAGCAGTCGGAGGGTTTGACGACCAAATTGACCGGTCCAGTTGTTGTGTTTGTTGGGAGTCGAGACTTATGAGAGAAGCTTTCTCGGCGCTTCCGGTTAGCCTCCGCATCACTTCTAAGCTGCACAGGTCTAGCCGGGATCTAAAGTCGAAAGTCGGCGCTGAAATTCTCAACCAATTGACTCGCTATTCACGAAGCAGTCTGTCGGCTCAGCCAGAAAGAAATCGGCCATATAGCCTATTCCGGATCTGCAAAACCGCTCATGAGAGGGCACTTGTTGGGGCGACAATGATCGAAAACAATGTCGATCTGCCGATCTCATTACGCAAGACGTTTTTGCGGTCCCTATTGGAAATGCGTATGAAAGCGGAGGCAATTGAGCTCTACGAGCGAGACCCACCGCCAAAATCCGAGTTGAATCGCACAGAATGGGCTCAATTCGGTATCGAGATATATTGTCAGAGCTTAAGACCCACACAAGCCGAGGAGCTGGTCTCTTCCGATTTGCGGGCTAACTCCGCAGTCTGCACAAAGTTTATCCTAATGTACGCGAAGATGCGTCAATCTGAGAACGCCCGCCGGTGGTGTGAGCATCTCGTGAAGGCTGTGAGCTCGAATGCAGTTTCTGCCGAACGGTCGCTTAATTTTGCTCTGAAGTGCCTTATTTACGGCGAGCTTTGGGAAGAGGTTCAGTTCTTGCTCGTGGAAATGAACCGTCTTAACGTGCCCGTAGACTCTAAGCTCACTGCAGCCTGCTTCGAAGCTGCGACGACGTCGCCATTGTCCAACTCTGCGTTCCCGCGACTCGCCGCTTTGCTCGAATCGGATGGTAGCCTTGTGAACGTGCCAAGATTCCGGCGATCTTTAAATGACCCGAAGGCGAAAATCAAGGAGGTACTCAGCGCGAACAAATTGGACGAGGCTGTGGAGCTTCTACTGGGATACAAGGGCCAAAATTTCGTCTCACTGGCGTACACCGTGTTGAAGTACGTGATTTCACATCCTAAGCGTCTTCCAGTCTTGGCCGCGGTTGTCCCTCGAGTATTAGAAACGCCTGAGGACAGCATGCATATCCAGTTCATGCTTGGTTACCTACAGCTTTCGAAGCGCTACGACGAGATATGGCCCTACCTGTATAACAAGCGGATGTCTTACGAAAATTACTGCAAATTCTGGCAGATCGTGCTCTCTGAGTGCAAAACCGGGAATTTTCCAAAATTGCGGGCGTTCGTCACGGCTACTACTGCGAGAACAGTTTTGAGGCCTGAGCTTTTAAGGTTAATGGTGCTCAGTCTGCAAACAGTGCCAGACATCCCTGCCATTGCTGGTCTGCTACAATTTGCCGACGAAGAGTGCAAAGTCAGACTCGACGGCGCCTGGCGCGCCGTGGCAAAGTCGGTTGCCGAGCAGCATCACACGGATCTTGACGGTGTCGAGGATACCGTCGGCGACTTTGCGAATGAGCTTCGCACTGCTAGCGAGTCTTGCCGCGAATCAGCTTAGGAAATAGCAAGATTCCCATCCCAATAAGTAATATTTATTAATAAATACATAGACTCTGAAGCTGGCCTTTCTGTTTTCGCTCTCACTAGTTTGCGCTTGTCTCAGTTCTCGTGTCTACTTAAGTTTTTTCTTCTGCCTATCGATGTGGGCTCTCAGCAACTTCTGCTTGTCTCGCAGACTCATTTTTGCTTTGCCTTGCACGTCACGCTTGTGGATGGTCATCAAGTAGTTCTTCTTCCGCGCTTTCTGTTTGTTCGTCGTAGAATGGGCCTTTTCCATATGCAGGCGCTTCTTGCTTCGGAAATCTCGGTCGTCGCGGCCAGCACGGACATGCTCTAGGCGCTGCTCCTTGTCCTGTTTGTACTTCGACGGGCCAGCCAGGTTCATCGCCTCGACAATATCCTCATTAGTCTGGCCCATCGCCTTGCGAATGCCGTGCTCTGCCTTCAATTGATCAAGCTTCGCGAAGTCTGCCGGCGTCAGTACCTCTGTAGCCAAGCTCAAGACCTCTTGAGGATCCTTCATTTCTTGGTCTTCCTCTTTTTCTTCATCCTTGTCATCGTCGCTGTCAGTGATGTTGATCTCCTCATCACTCTCGACGTTGTGCCAGTCATCGTCACTGATATCCGAGTCTACGTCGCTGTCCACCTCCCAGTTCTTATCGTCGTCAACTTCGCCAGCTTCATCGGGGTTGTTTTCTTTCCATTTTTGCAGCAATTCAAGGCCTTCGATGCCGCTACTCGTCTGCTCGCCAAATTTACGGGGCTGGCTCTCACCTTGTCGCAGCGCAATTGTTGCCGACTTCCCACGCTCTTTAACCGGGAGCATTGCCGGGTCTACGTCTCTGTACAGCTGGATGAGCGAGCGCGCAGCCATTACCACGGCCTTCGACTTCGACCCGCGGTACGCGACAAGATCATGCAACATCGGCTCGTCCATGGCAAGAGGCGCACGCGCAGTAATCTCGCGGATCGTGTTGATGCCGGCGGCCGCCACTTCGGCAGCAACACCATCGCTCACAAACTCGTCGGCAATTTTTCGTATAACGGGCTGGATGACGTCGGGAGGCACTAGATCGTGGGTTGCCTGCGCACTCGCGGCCATGAACTGTGTGACTTGGGCCTGTTTCGGGGTGAGATATCGCAGCAAAAATGAGTAAATTCCCAAAACCGTCAGTTTGTGTGTACCAATAAGACGCGATACTAAGTTCAAACAATCGATTTTCTGATCCAGATTCAGGCGCACGCCGCCAGAGCCACTGCCGGACCTCTGCAAGTGAGTAGAGTACAGCCTTTCGGCGAAGCCCTGTGGGTCGCGAAGCAGCTGAATCGCCGTAAAATTGAGGTGTGCGCGGTCCTTTCCGGGGCCATTTGCCTTTCTCTTCGCGGACCGAGTCGCAGCCGCGAGCATCTTGTTGCGGCGGTGACTGTTTTTGTTGACTCGCATTTTGTGCTGCATGGCCGCCAAATCCAAATCGCTGTCGCTGTCTCCGGCCAGTTCTTGTTCGCGCTCTTTATCAGCGCCCAGGAAAAACCGGATCGCTGACACGGCCACTTTTGTGTCCGCGTGCACGCTCGCATTAGACATGATCTCGACGCTGCGACTGTCGTCCCATATCCCGCGGCGCCACAACTCGCGCGTGATTTTCGTGGCCCACAGACCGTTAGCCTCGTTAGACTCCAGTAAATTGAATAGTAAGGCCTGGAGCATGCAATTGACCTTCTGGTTGCGGGCACCGTCATTGACTGTTTTCACCATCTGAATGATAGCTGAGTAGATCTGGGTGCGCAATTGCTTCGATTCCGTGCTCACTAACACGGGGAAAAGCGTCTGCACAAACTGGTCATTGGGGAGCACGTCCTTATTGCGCAGCATCGCAATGCTGTGGACAATCTTTTCCGCAATCAGTGCATTGAGCCCATCGTAATGCTCCGACAGCAGCCTGCAAATTTCCTGCGGGAACTCGCTGGTTTCCTTCGGGAACAAAGAGCACATCTGCGAGATAAATCCGATCAATTCGGCAAACTGCTCCTGGCCCGTGCTTGTTCGCGGGTTTTGGAAAAAAATGTCGCGCAGAGACTCATAGTGCTGCTGTTGCAGGCGGAATTCCTCTTCGTACGACTTCGGATCGCGGCGAATAAGGTTCTGCAGAAGCGCAATGTTCGTTGGCAGCACTGCTGCTCGGCCTCGTCGTCCCATAAAAAAATTTTCTTACCTCACCACGGACTGTGAAATAAATTTCTAAACAAACCTGATAGGGAAAAAACTATTTTGTGTTAAATATTTTAGTCCGTTCAGTATAAAAAAGTTTCTAGTTTCCAATTGCGTAGCCAATTGACTAAATAGGATATGGATTCAAAGATCCCATGATGCCGCTTCAGAAGGAATTGGATAAAAGCCAGAAGAGCAATCCGAACGGTAATCCCGCTTATTCTCATTTATAATATTGTGCTCAAGTCTCTCCGATCTTCATGCATGTATTTCTATATGGGCACTTAATTTATTGGCTACTTTGAAAACAGCTCCTTCACAGCGGCATAATTAATCTTCTTAGACTGCACCTTCTCCTTCAGCATGTTCGCTGTGTTCGCACCTGCGGTCGTCGCAACGCCCGTCTCGGTCTTAACCCGCGTCTTTCTCTTTTTACGCTGGGGCTTGACAATCCCGTTGGCAGCGTCGGCTTCCTTTCTGAGCCGCTTGCGCTCCTGCTCGAGAAGGTAGTCCTTATTAATGGACATCCACACCTTGGACTTGATCTCGATCTCGTCTTCAGTCAGCAGCACAGACTCGATTTCCTCGTCGTCGACCTCGCTCAGGTTCTGCTCTTCGAGCACCTTTAGCTCAGCGAGCCGCTTCTGCTCGAACGAGGCCCGCTCTTTTTCCGCACTGATTCTCTCCTCCCGCCGCTGTCTAAACTGTTCCAGTAATCTCTGAGCTGGTCCTACTGCTCGAGACGATGCGAGTGAAGACGTATCTGAGGACGGCGGCGGCGACTCGGACGACTTCTTGATGGCGCCCGTGTCTATGTCACCCTCAACATGCTCTATTAATTGCTCGAACTCATCATCCTCTGGCTCTGAATCGTCATCTGCATCGCTCTCGGGTTCAGAGCTATGGTGTTTCGCAAACTTCGAGGTGAACTTCGGTCCTGGTCGGTGCCTCTCGCGCTCCTCGGGGGTCTCGCGCGCCATTTTGCGTGCTTCTCGTTCGAGCTCGTCATCATTCAAGATGTCATCGACATCATTCCGGAAGGTGATTTCCGATGTGCTCGACTCGTCGATCTGCCGCGCCATTTCGTACATATCTTTGCTCAAAAAGGGGTCCTCTGGGAATGCGAGCTGGCCGGTCTCATCGCGATAAGCCAGCTCGTTTTGTGCCTGGATAGCATTCATTTTCTCTGCTAGCTGCGCGGCCAACTCGTGCTTTGAATATTGCGAGGAGTCTTGCGATGGTGGAGTTTCCGAATTCGGCGGCTCCAAGCTCATCTCTAGCTGCCGCCTCTCGAGCTCGCGCCGTTCCCGTTCGCGGTGCTTGCGGAAACTCGGCGGGTCGTCGCTCGTCTCGATATTCGTCACGCGGAAATCGTGGATAGTCAAAGTACCGGCGCTGCTGCGTCCGAACTCGTCGAGTCGGCGTTGCAGCGTTTCCTCGGCAATTTTTGCGACCTGCACAACCTCAGACTTGGATCTGCGGAAGTTGTTCATGCGCGCCGCCAACAGCACACACGCCGCGGCAATTCCGGCGGGCCTTCGGCCCTGCTGCAGCCAGTCCTTTGACATGCGTTGCACGAGCAGCCGTGCGTCATTTATGACCCGGCGACCCATTTCTTTGCCGAATTGGAGCTTGGTAGCGAACCTTTGGATGTAGACGGTTGGGTCGACGATTGGCAGCTCGCGGATCTTTTGGTTGCGGATCAGTTGCAGATACGTGGCGCCAATGTAGAACACGTTCACGTTGATGGCCTCGGCAAAGTCCATAAGCATGTGATCCGTTTTGTTTTGCCTACAAGCCAAGTACAAGCACGCGCAAAGGACGTGCTGGCTTTTACGGCCCTTCACGAAGTTGTTCGTAAGCGCCGTACGGAAATGCCTCAGCGAGGCCTCGACCACATGTTCCGGAATCTGGAGGCCGTGGCCTATCTGCTCGAGCCGCCTCCGCGCTTTCTCTATTGTTTGGTGCCGCGATTCCCCGGACTGGATACCATAAAGCGAGTTTCCAAGCACTCCGGTTTGATCATGACTGATGTACTGGCCTGTAACCACGGCCTTGCCGCCGCTGGTTTCACTGAAACTGACCTCGCTAACAATACGCGACTCTTCGGCCACCGAGCCGCAATTTTCGCAAATGATCTCGCCTGTCTCAGACAAGTTCGCGAATTGAGTCGATCCGCACTGCTTGCACGTTTTCATTGCGAACGGAGTAAGATCGGCGCTGACGGGTGATGAAAATCAGTTTGAGTCAGGTGCTCGAGACGTTTTTGTTACCGAATACAAAATGATCGGCCGGTTAGTCACGGCTTATATAAGGGAAAATATCACTGATAAACTTCGCGTCTCGGCGTGAGCTACATGCCACTAGCCGTGCCTTTTTCAAGGTTGCGGGTACTCTCGGCAAACAAAGAGTAAAGTCGCCCTTTCACACGTTTTGCATATGGCTCTATATGTATGGCAAACAGTTTAGGTAATTGGATTTTATAAGCTATTTTGCTCGCCATTTTTGGTCTTCGAATGTTGAATCAGTCAGAACGTGTGGCTCAATTTTTTGCTAAATGGATGTTATAAGGACATCTCCATAATTTAGTGGTATACGATTGTGTGGATTTTAAGCTGCTCAAGTCTTGCAGGTTCGTAACCGCACGTGTCTGACCTATCCAGAATGAGCGAGTTCGTCGCACTGCTGAGGCACCAGCAGCAGGACGTGCGCGCTGCTCAGCGTACCTTTGAAGGTGCGTACCTCCGCACGGCACTGGGAAAAGTCACATTCGGGCTGCTTATCATGCGGTTGTTCAGCAGAGATTTCCTTCCCATTGGCATCCTGTTCGTCGTGTCCGCGATTCTAAATCTCGTGCTCACTCTCCAGCAGCGTCAACGCAACGAGCGCGTTCTCATCAGCGAGCCATCAACGACCTTTGAAACGAACGGTGGCTTTGTCGCCATCCTGACTACCGTTGATCTTGCTTCGTATATCACATTGCTCGTGCTTCTTAATGTTATGTGAAGATGTCTGATGGTAGAGTTTGAGTTTTTGAGACCTCTACGAATAGACCTTGAGTGAAACTAGATCATGGGCATGTTCTACATATGTATACCATATATCCCCATTGTATGAAATATCAACGCAAACCTGCGCGTATATTCGGATTTTCATTACGTGCTGCTATTCGTGCTGCTAAATTCGCGAGCTCACGACCGGAAATTATGGATGCAAACGCATCATCTATTGCCGTGCGCGACATCTAGGTAACAGGGTATTAAATGGCCGAGTGGGGGAAGTACCTGAAGAACGCCGTGGCCAACGTCGAGCAGCAGCTTGACCGCGTTCTTCTCGAAAACCAAGAGAATCCCGTTCCTCCTAAGCCAAAACCTCGGCCAGATCTGAGCGAACGGCTGAAAACCGCTGTTGCAGGAAAGGCAGACAACCTTGAAGATAGCGCCGAGGAAAGCCCGAATGAGATTGTGACTATCAACGAGTTCGTCACTCCTCCAAATTTCGAAGAAACGCTGCAACTTGCCAAACAGACTGCCCTTCAGGTCCAGCGGGATGATGTTTTGGCGCTTGTAGATGCGATTGAAAAGCTGAGCCTCGATTCCGACAAATTCGTGGCTAATGTAAATGAGAGGCTGGATTCCTTGCATTCAAAGTTGGCCATAATGGCGAAAAACCGAGCCGAAAACTCTACGGGAAGTGAGCAGAAAGTAGCGCTGCTGTTAGAGGAAGGCCAGCGGCTGTCTAAACAAGAGCTCAAACAGAACATGTTGATCCGGAAGCTGAGAGCCGAGAAGACAGAGTTTCAACAACGTGCCACCAAAGCAGAAGCATCCTCAGCGGGATTGGACAACCTGCGCCAGGAAAATGAGCGCCTGAAGTCGGAAGCTCGCGATACCGAGGTTCTCATGGCCAACCTTCGCGCTCAATTGAAGGAAGAGGAAATCCCCGTGAAAGCCGCGGAAATGCCGAATGATGACGGGAAAATCGTCGAGGAACGGTGGGCGTGGCGTGAGCTTGAGAGGCAGCTTTTGCAGCGCATAGCTGAGCTCGAGCAGGCGAATTCGCAGAGGCAGGCATCTGTCGCGCAGCTCCAGCACAGCCTTTCGGAAGCTCAGAAGACGAGTCGTGAGGCCCAGAATCAGGTCGTGCTGCTGCAAGATGAGCTCGACGCGATGAGGCCTCCGCAAATTGTTATTAAGAAAGCTGAGAGCGAGGAAAGCAGGAGTGAGAGAGCGGTTAGCGAGGCTACTGAAGTTATGGGGGAGGAATTGCCGGTTTCTAAACGTGGAGATGAAAACGGCAAAGACGACGAAGTCAAAGTGGATGATGACATTGCCGAGGAAGAGGAGGTCATTAATGATGGAGTCTCGGAGGAGGTCTCCATGGACCGAATCATCCCAGACAACCTAGACTCTGTGGATCCGGTTGACCTTGACGACGTGCACACAGTTGGGCCGTCGGGTCCCTTTGGTGTACTGGACGAAGGCGCGTTGGGTAACCTCAGCATCGAGGAAGGGCTCTACGGCATTGAGAATGAGGCGCGCTCTATAGAGAGCCGGCGGTCGATAGACAGCCTCAGTTTCCTTGGTTTGCGGTCGCGGCAGGACTCGACGGTGAACTCGATGAATGAAGGCACAAACTCGCAGGTAATTAAAAAGCTCTCGGTGACGGTCAGCCGACTACAGAATGAGCTGGCCGCGGCGCGGCAAGAGGCTCAGCTAGCGAGGCAACAGAGGCAGGATGCACAAGCGGAGATTGTGAAGTATTTAGGCATGCAGGAGCAGTGCCGGTCGCTAGAGGCCGAACACGCGTCACTCATGAACGCGCAGTCTGAGTCGGACCAGGAGATCAGAAGGCTCAAGGAGAATCTTGTGGACAAGTCTGAGCTTGTGGAAGAGCTCGAGGCCGACGTCCGTGACCTCAAGGACATGTACAAGGAGCAGATTGAAGCGCTCGTCAACGAGATCGAGAAGCTCAAGGCTAAGTAACGGACTCACCGAATTGCATTAAACAGGGTCGTATAATTATTTCTTAACTAGTTCAGAACCCACTGCGCATTTAGTTGTTGCCCTGTGCGATGGCCTTGCGAGTGTGCTCCTCAATGTCCTCAGACTCCCACGGGTATGCGATCCACTCGTCTCCGGTCGTTGCCGCAGCGATATAGCGGCCGTCCCTCATCATGTCCTCGGGCAGCTCGGCGTTCTTGGGCTTGTTCTTGTTGTGCAAGACGAACACGGACAAAGTCGTCTTCTCATTCTCGCGGCCGAGCGACTTCGCCAAGGAGTCCAGATCCTTCTGCAGCTCAGACACCGCGTAGTGGAGAGTCGTTCGAGTATCATCGACCTCGTCCACAATTAGGATATTCTTGCCGATAAGATCGAGTTTGTGCTCGTTCAAAGCGCTGAAGTCCAGCCACTGCATGCGGATGACTTCTTTGCCCATCTTTTCCTCGTAGTCATCGGTGCCCATGTCCTCGTACAAAGAAAGGCCAATTGCCTGAATCGGAATGTTCTTGGAGCGGGGACCCTTGCTCTTCAGGAACGAGCGCAGAATCCGGGCCGGGATGAAGCCGCCGCCACCAATGGCAATTATGACCTGCGGGTGGAACTTCATCAGCTGCTCAGCGCCAGACTGACATAGCTTGTGGACGTGGTTGTAAGTGATGAAAATCTTGTCGACCATAGCGAGAACTACCGAAGTGGGGTAGAGATCAATTTTTCAGAAAGAAAAATTAGTGGCCTTTTGCACGTGACGTAAATAGATAAGAACGGGTGGGATGTTTTGCTGCGCGCGGATATGACAATTCGTCCCGTGGCAGCTTCGAATGGTCCGCAAGCATTCATTTAGGCTTGATTCTTCGAGTTTCGAGGTCGGGGATAGGTGCTTTTTCTATAATTATATGTTACTTAGCCTGCTCAGCCTCTTTCCTCGAGTCTTTCATCGTATATCTGTGTGTATCCCAATCTGAGCAGCCTTTTATCGTCTGCGCGATTTTCGTTGAACTCAGGGACGGGTGCATGTCCATATGCGCACACTATCACCTTGCCGTGAGACCCTATTCAACTCATCTGAGGTAGAGACAGAATTGTCACCAGAAAAAGCCGCCACTTTTACGCTTTCTCTTCCTTTCCGCCACAATAATTGAAGCTCTGAATAATCGCCACAGCCGGACTCACACTCCGGTCCGCAGTCCCTCCTCTCTGGTCCTCATATCCCCATCCCAATTTCCATTCACGCCACCTTAAGATGATCGGGTCCAAGCAGTCACTAGACGTAATCATTGACTCCCCGCACGCCTACTATACCAACGGCAACACGATTTCTGGCCGCGTAGTTCTTGATCTGTCGCGATCGCAAAGTGTCCTCAACATCGAGGTGAAGCTACGCTGTGAGGAGTACGCGTACGTCTGGGTGCCCAATGGCCAAGGAGGCAACTACGTCACCGAGACGCTGCGCTACCTGTCGTTGAAACATACCGTGTTCCCTATGAAATCCCTGAGATACGACCCGAACACAGACCCGAAGGCGCGTTACACGTTGCAGAGCGGGTTCCACGAGTTCCCCTTTGAGTTCACGATCCCTGTGGCCGATCGGTACCCGCAATCCGTGTCCTTGCCGGACAGCCACTCCGGGATCAAATGGTACCTCAAGGCCGTCGTTCACAAGGGCCAGTACATGAGCACGGACAAGCGCGCGATTCGGCCGTTTGAAATGAGGCCATCCTACAGGCTGGACTACGACGGGTCTATTCTGAAGCAGGAGACGGAATCGCGAGCGATGGTCGTCTACTTGCCCGGGTACTCGACGTGGATTAAAACCCCATCAGCAAAACTGAAGGACATTATGCCGGGGTGCCGCATTTTACGCGAGAAAGTGCACATCAAGTTTTCGCTGTTTGCGCCAATGCAGGGGGTTTTGCAGAGCCCCTTCAACTTGTCATTATTTCTGAGTCTCGAGACCGATTGCGACAACGCCTCGGAGCTGATTCGCGTGCGCGGCGCGAAACTCGAGCTCAAACAGAAGATCATTGTTGGCGTGAACCAATGCCGCGACACAAGTACTCATAGGGCTTCCTATGAACTGCTCACAATCTCCAACCTTGACGAGCCACTCAAGCAGGGATTGGACAGGCTCGAGTCCGAGATCCTGAAGATCAAGATCGGCGGGCGTTTGCCTTCGACGCTGACGAGCCCCCATTTTGAAATCACCTATAAACTCGTGCTCGTGCTCTCTATTGCGAGCACAGAGAAGCCGTCCGCTATTGAAAGGATCAGAATTAGTGTCCCCGTTGACCTACGGGGGTTCTTGCCGCAGGGCACTATTTCCGCGCCCGAAGCTGGAGACGACCTGCCAGTATATCGCTTGCTCCCGAGCTACGATGAGACGACGGTGAACCCATCGGTGGAGACACCGGAGTACTCGCGCGACGAATTTGCGGAACGCACTAACAACGCGCTGGAGACGCGCTGATACCACGGGATGGTTTTTTTGTGTCGTTTCCAATATGCCTTATATTTATTTACAGGCGCGTTGTGCTCCTGACCTGTCGATTTGGCTGAGAATGCGCGTATGAGACATTACCAAAAATTATAAAAACTCGAAAAGATGGACTTTTGCATGAAGATTTGTAGCGATTTAGTTAATGTACTCTTACTGAACTTGTTTTGCTGCTGCGCACTGCATTCCATACAAGGGAAGCTTGCTGCTGCGTACCGCGCACTGCATGCCACATAAGGAAATCATGCGGTTGTCTAGCGCTTCGAGTGCGAGCTCATGAACTTTAGAATAACACGCACTGAGTTTGAAAAAGAACGCATGTACGTTCAGCATTAGCTCGTGTGCTCTTCATCATCCATGACGAGATCGGCTATATATATGGAGCTATCGCCGAGATCGAGAGGACTGCCCAGAAAAAGCGAGGTGAAGCCACCATTTTCGACCACACGCTGCCGCTCACACAGCCGGCTGTAGAAAGCCTCGTTTGCCCTGCGTATCTCGACATCGTTTCGTTCGTCGGCGGCGGAGACCGGTCTGATATGCAGCCACGAGGATTTGGACATCGGATCACGTTTTGGAACAAGGCATACGCTGAGAGGCTGGTCGGTGCTAAGCCGGTTGACTTTACTGAGTTGGTTTGCCATTCGTGGATAAGCGGGGTCGACTGCGTATGATTATAAAACTCGCGTGAGATTTGATTAAGCGATCGAAGTGGTACAAATTATAAACTTAAGGTTAAACTTTTTTATTCACTGAGGAGAATCTCGTCGTCCTCGGCAATCTCCGCATTATCGCTGCCGTCACTTTCGTCCTCACTCTCACTCACGCTCACGTCCTCGTTGTCGTCGTCGCCGTCGTCATCACTCTCGATCTCGTCGTTAGCCTCCTCGCCATTTACGATCATGACCTCATCCTCGTCATAATACGCTTCGGGCTCGTCAGCATCGTCCTCGGCGGCAGCCTGTGCAGCAGCGAACTCGCTTCTTACGCTGATCTGCTCCTCGAGAAGCTCGAGCCGGCCCTGCAAGGCGAGCAGTCTCGGGAGTGTCTGAGCGCGCGTGCTGAGCGTCGAGTGGAGTCCGGCAAGAGTCTTTAGCAGGTTCGGCAGCGTCACAAGGTACGCGCCTTGAATGACGACCGTCCAGCGGATCCACTGTGCGAGCGTTCCCGATCTATTAAGGCTGCGAGCAGCGTTTGATGCGAGGTTCTCGAGCAATGTGGCAGCGAGGGCCGGCTCGAGCTTAACAATGCTTGTCTTGATCATCGCTGGGTTGCTCTCTTCGAGGCAAATTTCGAGCAGTTGTTTGTCATTGAGCCGCAGCGCCTGACTCAAGAGGGTCGCGAACGAGCCGGGCTGCGACAATTTGAGCTCGAGCTCCTTGCGACGCAGCCTGCGGTCGCTCCCCTCGTGGTTGCCATTCGGCTCGTTTTTGTGGCCATTGGATACCGGTTTCGCTGCGCGGCTGTTGAGCTCGACCTCGAGACTCTCGAGGCGGTCGGCCAACGTCTCGTCGTCACTACCCACGTCCTCGACAGGATTGTCGAGCTCACCCATGTCAGCACCGGAAACGACCTTCGCCTTGTCTTCAACGAATTGAGGAGCGGCAGCGGGGTCGACTCCGCCGACAAGATGCTCCTGAGCCAGGGGCGCTGCAGGGAGCTTTTCAAGGTGGATGCTTTCCGTATTGGCAGAGTCCCAGGAAACGGTGTCGAATACGGGAACTGATCCCTGCTCGGGCCACGCAACAAGAAGCGACGTCGGGCCCACGAATTTTGTGCGGAAAACGGGCAGAGGCGACCCCTTTTTGGCAAGAGTCACCGAGATCGTGAACTTCGGCGTGAGCTGGGCTACGGATTTTGTGCTCCTGCCCCGCGAGCGGCCGTTGGCCTTCGCGGGCTCGGCAGAAAGATCGAAGACATGCACGTTCCCATCCTCACTGACGACGGCCACAATCGACGCATCCTCGTTTGTGCTCATGCTCACAGCGTTCGTATTCGGACAGGAGAGTAATCGCACTGGCTTGGGTTGGCCGACTTCGTACACAAACACCTGGCGGTCCTCCCTCGACAGAGCAGCGAATTGATGCGGGTTAAGTGTGAGGATTTCGGCGACTGGTGTGGCAAAGCCATTGTACACCATATCGACTTCATTGTTTTTCAGCTCGTTGGGACAGGTGTTCCCTACTATGAATGGGCTCGCCGTGTTTGCTAAGCTTGTTGCGTCTTGGACAGGAAGAACGTTCGACACTAACAGCGAGAATTTGCCCAAGTCGAACTCAGTCAGTGTGCCGTCATTTTGGAGAACAAACAGTTTGCCCTGCTCGCTCATTATGTCGCTAACCGGCGCCGAACTTCCTGTGCTCAAAGTCGTGGTTATGCTCGCCGTGGCCGGCTGGTATATCAAGACAGTTCCTTGTGTGGTGCCTAGAGCAACCACTTCTGAGGATTCTTTAGTGGCAATTGGAGCATCCTTTCTCCGTTTTTTCTGCTGCGATTGGCGGTCGGGGCCGGGCAATGATGTCCACGTCAAGGTGCTCACCTTTGTCTGCGGATCTAAAGAGAAGTCCTGCGCTAGAGCCGCATTGGCTGTAGACGTAGGTACCACACGCAAGCGATGCGAGTCTAGGCCGGGGAAAATGCCTGCAAACAGGCCTCCCTGGCTGTCAAACACGGCGTCAATAAAGGCGGTGGACATGAAATTTCAAAAAAAAAATTAGTAGGGTTTAGCCCATATATGTAAACGCACGGTGCGAAGGATGATGTGTGAATGCGAAGGTGACTGTGAGGACGAGTTGGAAAATTGAAATCACTCTTGAATGCAATGGAATAGATAGAGAGGTTTATACACGGGCACCAAATACACTAACGAGCGGGGCAGAGAATGAAGAGAGAAGCGCCTGTTGCTGAGTTTCTAGGAAGACAAACTCAGTTAGTTAAGAACTTGAAGCGAGCTATACAAATTCTGGGCGCAAATTCTGGGCGCTAGTTGCAATTCATGTTCCGAATTTTGGATTTTTTTTCAAACGAAACTCGTTACTGGGTTGGGTTGATAAGCGCTTTTGTTCAGCAGTTCTTATCAATAAATGCTGTTTCATCCTAATCAAAAGCCACGTAGCAATTCAAGACCAAGTCTAAAAATTAGCTGTGCCGGAGCTAGTCTGCCAGCAGATTAGAAGTGCACACCTTTGGCATTGAGGTCCAAGGAATAAGCTGCAGGTCAGTACTGCGACTGCCAAGTCGGTACAAACTATCTAGCTACATTGTATGTCACGTTCTTTGCAGTTAACCTTTCCACCCCCTTTCGTTCGTGGTCCGTTGTAAATACCCACATTGAGCGCGTGCGATAGCCGTTTGTAAGCAATAAATGTCCGAGAACGAGGAGCTGAGCCTGCCTAAGGCAACGGTTCAAAAGATCATCAGCGAGATTCTGAGCGACGAATATAGCATCACTCGCGAGACACGAGATGCTGTGATCGACTGCAGTATCATGTTCATCATGATCCTGTCCCAAGTGGCGAACGAGATGGCTGAGGCCGGGAACAAGAAGACGATCAGCCACGAGCACGTTATCGAAGCGCTGAAGCAGCTCGACTTCCCAGAATACATCGAGCCCATCCAGAAGGTGATTGCCGAGCACAAGGAAGGTCAGAAGCTGCGAGAACGCAAGACGGGCAAGCTTGAGCAAAGCGGCCGCACCGAAGAGGAGCTGCTGCTCGAGCAGGAGAGGCTGTTCGCGAACTCCCGCAGGCGTATGTTGGGACACGACGTGAAAGATTAGACGCGTTTGACGCGTGCCATGGGCAAGATTTTTATTTCGGTCGAGATAACAGGCGCATACAGATAAGTAATGTAAACGACAAATTGGAATGTAGCGATGCACTAAACAGAACTAGATGCCTACGCCTCAGTAATTGTATCTCAATAACTCTACATCACTGTACTAAACTGCCCATCTCCTTTACTCACTGAAAGTTGTACTTAGGAAGATCCTCGCGCTGCAGGCTATCCTCTAGAACAGCCTTCCCGTGCTCTGGGAGGGTCTGCAGTAACTGCCCGTATAAACTCTTTTGAGAATCGCGCATGCCGTAGATCACCGACCGCAAGGCATCATATGCATTCAGGCTATCGAGCGGCGAGGCAGAGTAGATATCCTCGTCGAAGTCGTCCGTGACAAAGCTTGTATTCAGCGCGGCGCGCAGGTCCGAAACAGCCTGCTCATCTGTGGCCGTGTCGGCGCTCGCCGTCTGGGACGACGTGCCGCCCGGGTTCTCGTACATAAACGGCCCATCGCCGATGCTATTCTCTGCTCCCGGGTCGGTGATAGAGCCCACTTCGCGGTCGAACTCGGCGCCGGCGTCATTCTCATCCTCGTCCTCGTACTCGGTTTCAAAGTCATCGAGACTGTCCTCGTCACCCCATAGATTCTCATTCTCCTGCTTCATGAGCTCGGCCATGCGCGCCGCAGCGCCGGGCAACGCCTCGAGGATGTGCACGAGCGTGCTGAGCAGCGCGTCCAAGTGAGGAAGCTCGAACTCGGGGTTCGCGGCGGCGTAGCTCAGCAGCGAGAGAATGGTCATGAGCGCGAGCTTAAGGTCGTTAATGCGCGTGAAGTCCTTGATCGAAGCCATCCACGTTTGGAAGAACGACTCTGAAGCCTTTGTCTGGTTCAGAATCGTGAGCGTTGTACACGGCTCGTGGTATATAGCGGCGAGAATCACGGAAACGATCGACACGGTGTAGCGGGGCACGGAGGCCGTAGAGTTCGATGCCGACGCCTGGTCGAACGCGACGCGAGCCAGCACGGCCTCGACCATCTGAGGGATCAGCGTGAGCAACGGCCCGTTGAAGAGCTGGCTGCTGACGAGGAGCTTCGCGGCGATGCTCAGAACCTGGGACCGCGTCTTCGCCTCCGCATACGCGGCCGGCGCGCCATAATCGAAGTGAGGCTCGTCGGCAGTAGGCGGTCGGTACAGGTTCACGATAAGAGCAACGAACCTTTGCAGCCGGTCCGGGGACGTCACGAGCCCCGAGGCGCCGTAGACTATGTAGTTCTCGAAGATCGGCATGGCCTCGTCAAAGTACTCGAGCGAGGTCTGCGCGACAATGTTCAGTAGCAGGTCGAACAGCTGCCAGTGGTGCGCCGGCACAAACTTCATCGTGAACAGTGTGTTCTCGTGCATGGCCATGCAGTCCGGGTAGAAGTCCGTGAGCTCGTTTTGGTAAACGGCAAGCAGCACGGGCGCCATAGTCGCGTCCAGCTTGACGGTCAGCTCGCGCTGGTGCTCGAGGTTGTTCTGGAGGTTCGTAAGTGACATCAGAATCCCGAGACCGGCGGATACCTTCTCGTCGTTCGCCATCATGAGCTCGCCGTCGACGACGCGGTTGTCTGCGCCACCGTCGGCCGACGCCTGCCTCTGCGCTTCGGCGAGGTCGCTCGCGAGCGCAATGAATTGCTGCGTCAATTGCTGGGCGAGATCCGTCGCGAACGGCTGGATCTGGTCCGGAAACTGGTTCACGAAGTGGTCGAGCACAGCGAGCAGAGCCTCGAGGTCGATTTGCGACATGATCGCGAGCAGGTTGCGCACAACCTCGGTGATGTGCTCTCCTAAACTGCTGATGATATCGGCGTTGTGTGTCTGCAGCGACAGGGCCTCGAGGGTCTGTGCGGCGGCTACTTGCACAGGCAGGTTCTCGCGGTCGAAGAAGCAGGCTAGCACGCCTTGAAATAGATTCTGGACGGTGTCGCGCTGCTCGAACTGCACGCTGCCGAGCCGCGTTGTTGTTTGGCACGCTTCATACCGCAAGTAGGCCTGCGGGCTCGTGAGAGACGGCCCTACGTAAAGAGCCATGAACGGCTCGAGCTGCGAATGCAAAACGCTGCCTTTGTTCAAGAAGCTCGGCGCGAGCGCCTTCACAAGATTGAACAGCGCGACGCGTGATTTCACGTCATTCGTGCTCGCGCTCTCGGTGCACTGCTGCAGGAACTGCACAACAAGCGCTAGCGAGTTCTTGCGTTTCTTCACAAGGTTTTTGATGAACTCGGCCGCAGCGAAACCGGGAGTCAGCATCATGTCGTTGAAGTTCACGCGCCGCTGCACGAACTCGATCGGGTCGTTTTCAAACTCATCAAAGTCCTCCGGGGTCGGCGCCATTAATGGATAGAACACCTGGCCGAGTAGCCCGCTGAGCTGCGGCTCGAGCTGCTGCGTAAACACCTGCTTCTGCTCGATCATCGCGTCCAAATATGACACGACCGCGTACAACGCGCGGTCGCTGAGCCAGCCGTCGCCGTGGGACTCTGTGCTCCACTTCACGAGCCGCTCAATGTAGAGACGCGTGACTTCAGGACTGAAGGACTTCAGCGCGAGCTCGCGGAACGGCGCGTACTGCTGGGAGTTCTCGCTCAGCTGCGCATACGATTTCGTTAGGTATAGATTGTGGGTGCGCAGAATGTTCGTTACGGCCCATTTAACGCACTTCACGGGCGTCAAGCTCGACCGGTCGTCCGGCTGCTGCTCGAGCACAAAGCGCGGCCAGGGAAGCATGAACACGCGACAAAAAAGCATCGTTGTGGACTGGGCAATGTCCTGTCTCCGGAACACGGGTGGCAGGTATCGTGACGACGCGAGCTTATAGATTTTGAACACCTCGTACACAAGATGGTAGAACTGGCCGTTCTCGCTCGGCAGCTGTTCAACAGCTGCCTCGGCGAGCGCAAGCGCCTGCGGGTAGGTCTGCTCCATGAGCGGCGCAAGCTGCTTGTTTTTCTCTAAAGTGTTCCACCGGTAGAACTTGCACAGCTGCTTCAGCAGCTGTAAACCTGCGCTCACCGACGCAAAATCGTCGGTCACCTTCAGCAGATCGACGATAGTCGGCACGAATTCGGGCCACAAGTCGTGCTGGAAGTCATAGCTCAAAATCGCCGTCACGCAGACCAGTAAGAAGTCGGTGATCGCCGGCGGAACCGCGACTATGGCCGGAATGACCTGCTGCTTGAACAAGGCCTTGTCGGCATCTGAAATTGGCTTCGCCTGGTGCGGGCTCCACGAGCGCACGACCTTGTTTTTCAGGTTCGCTGCGGCCGCACGCTTCACGCCCAGATCCACGCTCGGCTCGACAAGCAGCGCCAACAAACTCGTGACAAATCCGGGCTCCATCTCAATCTCAGCAAGCTGCGCTTCGGCCCGCCGAAACTCACCGCCGTAGGGGACGAGCGTGCTCGCTAGAGCATCATGCAGCGCCGTTAGACCAGACATACGAAAACTAACCCTTGATCCCGGGCCCGCGGAGATGCTTGTTATTATTAGCCGTTTCGCGCATTCGAGCTCACTAAAGTGAGCAGATGCGTGATTTGCGCGCCTTTGTCTATGCTCGATTTGGTCGGAGACTCCGCTGTGTTTCTATTGGGTAGAGTTTTGAAAGAGCTCTCAAATCGCGTAAGAATTCATTCTGCTAGAAATTGGAGCATTTGGAGCAGAGAAATAGTAGACAGATTTTGCTCTGAATTCAAGTGCGGAACGAGCTCAGATGCTGTTCTTTCACGACTGCCCGAATCGAGCTCTACTTACAGTATATATATGCTACCTTACCACTGAAAAATAAAATAATTTTCCAGTGATGTCGCTGCTCATAGCCACGGAATCGGGGCTTTCTTCCGTAGATATTGCCACGGGGAACCTCATCAAATCCTACAAGCAGTGTGACAATATCCGGAATGGCGTTGCACTTGTCGAGAAGAGTGCGCGGCCGGCCTCATTTCTGTGCCTGCAGAAGGACCGGCCGCTAATTCACCACTACCAGCCTAAAAAAGAGGCTGTTTTCAAGCGCATAGTGCTCCCATGCAAGATGTCGGCTCTTTCGTTGTCACCTAATGGTCAATGGCTTGCCGCTGGGTCGCAAGAGGGTGCACTGTACGTATGGAACTTATATTCGGGAGCACTGAAAACTTTGTCTTCTGACGCGCATTTTCAGGCCATCACAACGCTGAGCTGGTCTCGCGATAGTTCTGTTTTGGTTACTGGAGGTGAGGACGCGCGGGTACTCATATGGCGCCTGATCGACTTGGTGACTTCAGGCTCGCCGACCCACGTCCTGACGCCACACACTTTGCCATTAACTGCGTGTGTTTTGAGCTTTGGTGGATTCCGGGAGACGCGGCTCTACACGGCGAGTTTAGACGCTACTGTTTCCGTGTTTGATGTCTATTCCGGTCTGCTTCTTTACACATTGGCCTGCGACTCGAAAATCTCGAGCCTCGCTATCGATCCAGCAGAACGCTACCTGTACCTCGGATGCACAGATGGTGTGCACAGCGTGCCACTGTACTACGAGCCGCCTTCTTCAAAACTGATTAGTGTAGGCAGCGCAGACGGGACAGTCGTTTCGACAAAGGCCGTGGGTGAGCGTGTGCTCAAGCCAGAGGGAAACACGAGTGTGACTGCTCTGTGTGTCAGTGCAGATGCAGCGCATCTATTTGTTGGTACAGAGGACGGCGGTGTTTACAAATGGGAGACCGGCTCGGGCCAACTCGTGAAGAGATACCGGTCGACAAAGGGTGCTGTTTGCGGGCTTGTGTCTACTGCCGTGTTTGAAGACACGGTTTTGGGTGAGATTCCCGTGCTTCAGCGCAACATCGAGACAGAGTCGCTCGGGTTCATACCACCAGAAGTCTCAACATGGCCGAAACCCATCGAACTCGCAGCAGAAATGGATGAGATTGACGCATTCGCGCCAACCACTGTTGTGGTGCAAAAGGATGAAAAAGAGCCCGACTCTGAGCTCGAGGAGCTGCGCGCGCGCCATGAGCAGCTCCAGAAAATGTACGACGCTTTGTGGGCGCGCCATACTCAATGAGGCGCATAAACCAATGTGTTGAACAATAATCTGTTTGTAGTCTTAGTTTTTATATAATAGAGTTTCGCTCTCGCATGCAATGTCTCTAATTCGCAGTCGCGACATATTTTTCACTCGCCTGGTAAGCTAAGGGTAATCAGATGCGTCTCGTTCGGAGACTTCACCGAAGAGTCCACACCGAGACGCTTTTCTCGTCTCTTTCTCGTCGTGGCCTCATCAGCCAGCTCACCTCTCAGAGCTTTGAGATGGAGACAGAGAAGTCCGCACTAGGGGTGTACTTGGGTGCCGATCCGTCGGCAGACTCGCTGCATCTCGGGAACCTGATGCCGTTCATGGTGCTCATGCATTTTTATTTGAGAGGCCATCGAGTGTTTCCGCTGATTGGCGGGGCCACTGGCATAGTAGGCGATCCGAGCGGCCGGCAAACCGAGCGTTCCTTGATGGTGGCTGAAGAGAGGCAGCAAAACATCGAAAAGATTCAGCAGCAAATGGCCCAGATTCTGCAGAACTGCTGCGTTTCCGCCAAAAAATACGAGCCGGGATTCCGAGCCAGTGGCTCGATTCAGCCCGTGAACAATGTCGAGTGGTGGGCGAACATGGGAATGCTCGAGTTTCTCGGCCGGTTTGGCCGGCACATCCGCGTGAGCTCGATGCTTGCGCGCGAGTCGGTTAAGCAGAGATTGGGCAGTGAAGCTGGGATTGGCTACAACGAGTTCAGCTATCAGGTTCTGCAGGCGTATGATTTCTACCATTTGTACACAGACTACGGCTGCCGGTGCCAGATTGGCGGGCACGATCAGTGGGGGAACATCACTGCTGGCATCGATCTCATCAACAGGATCCGACCCAAAAACAGCCCCGAGCCGCTCGGCTTGACGGTGCCCCTTTTAACGACCCCGAGCGGTGAAAAGTTCGGTAAGAGTGCCGGGAATGCTGTTTTCTTGAGCGCAGAGCGCACGGCACCTTACCATCTCTACCAATATCTCGTGAAGAGCCCTGATGAGGCTGTTGAGAGGTACCTGAAGTTGTTTACGTTCATCCCGCTCGAAGAGATCTCCGATATCATGGCGCGTCACAACGCCCATCCCGAGCTCCGGATCGCGCAGAACCGCCTCGCGTTCGACGTCACTGAGCTTGTGCATGGCTCTGAGTCTGCAGAGACCGCGCGCGTCGTGACGGGCGTTATTTTTGGTGATGAGAGCCACGACGCAGCTACGATTTGTGCGGCGTTCAAGTCGCAGAATCTGGCCGTCAGTAAAGCCCGCAGCGAACTCAGTGATTGGAAATCGCTCGTCGCCGAATTGAGCGGCAAGTCCAAATCGGAGGCGCAGCGGCTCTTGAAGCAGCAGGCTGTGTACTGCGGAGTCGCAAGAGAGCCAGTTTCGAGCGCCCGTGTTCTGGACGAGCAGATCTGTGACGGCGTGCTCCTCGTAAGAGTGGGGAAAACCGAGTACTATGTCGTGGAAGTGCGACCGTGAGCGAACTTGTATATAATTGTAAATGTTGTACATAGTCAAATGTTGCATAGTCAGATGCTGTATAGTTCAAATGTTATACATAGCGCAAATGGTGTGCAAAGTAGTGCACAAGCACGTTACGACATTTGTTCCCGCTCA
This sequence comes from Starmerella roubikii, assembly GCA_030584945.1. Classification (NCBI taxonomy): domain Eukaryota; kingdom Fungi; phylum Ascomycota; class Dipodascomycetes; order Dipodascales; family Trichomonascaceae; genus Starmerella; species Starmerella roubikii. Next base: position 60,167 of record JAJMCC010000032.1, on the reverse strand, counting down.
CCTCGCATCGGATGAAGAACGTTCCGGTCAGCCGCAATTTGACGCTCTTCTCACCGCTGACCTCATTGGCCCACCTACCTCAACAAAAGTCGCGTCCGCGCGTTCGTTTGTACCCTATATGGTGTTGAAGATCTTGCTGAAGCCGAAGCAAGGCACGCATCTGAAGAAAGTCGGTGACGAAGTCGACATTGAGGACGATGCCGTCGCTCTCACTCTACTCTCAGACATCTCCCACTCTGTCGGGCTGTCCATCGACCGCATTAGGTTGACGGTGAAGAAAGACGGGCCTAAGGATCATGTTCTGCAACGCAACGAAAAGCTCGGCGACCTCGCGCAGAATGGCCGTTTGACCGTTTATTACCGTGATTTGGGCCCGCAGGTGGGCTGGACAACTGTGTTCATCATCGAGTACCTCGGCCCGATCCTGATCCACCTCGCCGTGTTCAATTTGCGGCAGTACGTGTACCACGAGGACTTCGAGCCGACGCGGATCCAGCTCGTGATGCATTGGTGCGTTCTGCTGCACTTCTTGAAGCGCGAGATCGAGACGGTGTTTGTGCACAAGTTCTCGCTGTCGACGATGCCGCTGTTCAACCTGTTCAAGAACAGCAGCCACTACTGGCTGCTCAGCGGCCTGTTTGTGGCCTATTTCGGCTACGCACCTGCATCCTGGTGGAACGGCGACTCCGCAGTCAAGAAGTTTTTGTTCTATTCCGGCGGCGTGCTCAACAGCGACTACGCACGGTTTATCCCGATTGCATGGGCCCTCGCCGAGTTGAGCAACTTGATTGTTCACCTCAATCTATCTTCTCTGCGGCCAGCGGGCTCGACGGAGCGCCGCATCCCTTACGGCTTCGGGTTCCACCTGCTTTCGTGCCCGAACTACTTTTTCGAGTACTGTGGCTGGCTCGCGCTCAGTGTGCTGACCGGCAACTGGGCAATGGTGCTTTTCACAATCGTTGGAACTGTGCAAATGTACGTCTGGGCCATCAAGAAGCACCGCCGGTACTTGAAGGAGTTCCCTGACTACCCGAGGAACCGGAAGGCGATGTTCCCGTTCATTGCGTGATGCTCCTGTTTCTCTTTATAGATAAATGCTCTACAGCTAAATTAGGATGTGTTGACACGAGCAGCATTTGGGGAGTCGCTGTTGCAGGGACTAATAAGTGCGCAGTGTAAACCTGTGGTAAAACTTGCAGGCCCCTTTGCGTTTGCGGGGTTGAATGATGTTACAAAGCAAGCTCTTAAGATCTCGATCAAACAACGCCGATTATGGCGCTTCCTTGTCTCGCGCACGCTCTGGATCAAGAACACGTGGGCGCGATCAAAACAACAAACAAAGTACATCAGTCTAGAATAAATTCAGCTCTAGTTTTCCTTCACAAAAGAATCCGCATTCTACGCGTCTGCGAAAGTCGCCCATACTATTTGCGATCCCCCGCGTTTGCTATTTGCTCCACGTCCGTTTAAAACGCGTCCACGCGTGCATTTCTCTCCGACCCAGCGATCCCCACCCTTACTTAAGCGTGTACGTACACTCACCCATCCACTACACAATTTGTTGCAGATGAGCGGCCACTCACTTAGTATCGACGATTTTTTTTCCCTCAAGTCTGCCTTCGAGCAAGCTCTCTGTCCGAACGAGATCGGCTTCACTGATGATGGCTACCTGACTCCGTGCTTCACGAACACTTACCTGTTCACGCCGTTGATGATTATCATCACGCTCTGGGCCATCACCGACTGCAAGGGCCTCGGCGGAGCCGGTGAGCCGTCGCGCTCGATTGGTCAGCACCTGAACTTTGCGCTCACGGTCGTGTACACGGTCGTCACGTTCAAACTGGGCGGCGATGTGTTCAACGAGATCTCGCAGCTCACGACGATATTCACCCACATGGTGATCTTCATTATCGCGTTTCTGCAGATGAAGGGCGTGCCGATGAGTGGCAAGCCGCTCGAGATCTACTACTTCGTGGCGGCCGCGGTGTCGGGCTACTTTGTGATCCAGCAGATCGGCCTGAAGGACATTTCCAGTAAGACGGCGAGCGCGACCTACGTGTGCCTCGCGGCGTCGCTTGCCGGCTCGTGCCGCAACATCGTTTCCGCCTTCACGGGTGCGAAGCTCGAGGCCCTGAAGAAGGCTTAAGCTTGTAGTTACTTTTCCAATGTTCTAGATTCTGCAGCGGCAGCCGCGCTATTATGTTATGTTTAGCTTATGTACATCGTAAAGCCTATGTAGATATGTTACCTCGATCGATGGCGCCTCAAGAACAGGCTCGCAAGTGATCGCGCGGTGTAGGCAATCTGTACCAGATCTCATTGTTCTACGAGATCAAACGCTATTCTAATTATTGACTATGTACTCACTAGTAGTAAAGAAAGGGATTACGGCGCCCGCCGGATCCAGCTAATCCTTTGTCAACGCCTTCTTCTTAAGGTCCATGACCTGCTTCCGGTAGTCGGTCAGCTCCTCCTCAAGAAGCACAATTTGGGCGCGCAGGTCGCGGATTACAAGCGCAGCCTGATCGTTCATCGACGAGTGGCTGATGTCGCCCGCAGTGCTGTCGTTGCCGCGCTGAAGTTTCGCATCCTCGAGCTGTTCTTGCAGTCTTGTGACATGAGCGCGCGCCATGTTGAGCTCCTCGCGTGTCCGCGTAACCGCAGCCTGCTGGTTACGCGAAAGGTCGATAGCCTTCGTATACTCGGCCTGCAACTCCTTAAGCGATGTTTGCACGCGGTTAAGGTCAGCACGCAGATCCTCGACGGCCGCCGATCGCGACTTCAGCTCTTCCATGGTCTTGCTATGTTCCTTAGTGAGCTTCTGGAGCTTCAGCTGCTGCGCGTCCTTCAACCCAGCGACCTCGGCCGCCGAGTGCGACGAAGCGCACAGCGTGCTCAGCTCGCGCAGCTGCGCCTTCAGGTCGGACTCCTGCGAGTACGCAGCGGTCAGGTCCTGCTGCGCGCGCTCACAAGCGGCCTTCTGGTGCTCGTACAGCTGTTTATAGTCCTCACTGCCGGCGCCGGCGCTCTTGCTCAGCGCGTCTCTACTGTCGCCGTTCGCGTGCACGCCCACGCGGTTCTTGAAGTCGTCCCAAACCATCACGAGGTGGTTCACGTTATTGTGAACCTGCTGGGACTCGGGCGCGCCGTTCGCGTCTTTAGAGCCTCGTGACGCGAGGTGGCGCGTGCTGAGGTCGCTGTGCGCCGACTTCAGAGACGCGTAAGACGCGTTCAACGCGTCGAGCTGCTCTTTCGCCGCGCGCTCCGAGGTCTCGGCCTCCTTGAGCTTCAGCTTGAGGTCGGCGTTCTCGGCCTGCAGCGACGTGAGCTGCGCGAGCGCCTCCTGTTGGCTCGCCAGCTTCCCGTTCGCCTCGTCGAGCGCGCTCTGCTGCGACTTCAGCGTGTCGATGTGCCCTCCGATGACCGTCGTCATGTGGTCGTGGCGCTGCTTCAGATCGGTGTTCTGGGACTGCGCGGCGGCATGCTTGCGCGTGAGCTGCGCGTTCGCGTCCTTCAGCCCGGTGAGCTCGCGCTGCTGCGCGGCGTGCGCCTGCTTGAGCTGGTGGAACTCGTCGCTGAAGTCGCGCTGCCGGTAGCGGTCGAGCTCGCGGCGCAGGAAGGCGATCTCTTCGGCCGGTGAGCCGGAGAAGGTCGAAGGCAGCGCGGCCGGTGCTGCGGACGCCGAGCGGGCTACCGACGCCGAGGGCGCCGACGGGGCCGCAGGCGCCGACGAGGGCAATGCCGAGGGCAGTTCCGAAGGCTCGGGGGCCGACGGCTCGACTGCGGACGACGGTGTGGGTGCCGACGACGGCTGCGCCGTGTAGGCCTGCGCGGACGCGGCCGCCGACGCAAACCGCGGGTCCTCGACGCTCTTAGAGGTAGCATCGGTACGAGCGCTTGGCTTCGCCCATGTGTCAACTTGCTCGCTCTTTGGCGAAGACGCGTTCACGGGCTGCTGGTCACGAACGTCATAAGACGGGTCGTCTGCATTTTGCGGAGACTCGTCGAGGCCATCGATACTCTTAGCGAGATTCGTTTGGGGCTGCGAGCGGCGGATTCTCAAGCCGGCAGAGTCGTCCTCGTCCCTCGCGTACTCCTTGTTATAGTCTTTAGAGTCGTATCCCTTGGAGCCGTAGTCGTCGTAATCATCCGCCGAGTCTTTGGCGACCTGTCTAGACTCCTCGTCGGCCTCGACGGTTTCGGTCGTAAGAGGTTTGCCAAGCCCGCCGGGCATTCCATCCAGCTCGCTCTCGAGTTTCCTGAAGTGCTCGCTGCTCGACGCCGTAAGCGTTTCGGGGCGGTCCTCTTCGAGCACGGTATCCGTCGGGTGGCCAATCCCGAAGCTCAAGCCTCTTGAGTGGCCTCCCTGCGAGCTGCCTTGCTCGCGGATATCCCTAAGATCAGTCGCGGACACAAACCTCTCGTCGCTCGAGGCCTGGTCCTCTTCCGTGACGTAGCTTCTGACCTGCTCGCCGTGGCGGTTCGGCGCGCGCGTTTCGTCGAGCTCGCGCGTAGGCGAGCCCGGCGGCAAGAGGACGGACCGGCGCTTGCTGATGAGAATCGAGTTGCGCGCGGCCGGGTTCGACCGTGCCGATGTCGGGCCGCCCGTGTCGGTCGAAGACGGCGCGTATACATGCGGCTGCAGCTGGCGCACTTCTTTCGTGACGCCGATTGTGCTTGACGGACCTGCCGAGCCCAGAGGAGTGCTGCTAATCGAGCTATTCAGAGGCTCCGTGGCGGCCTTGCTCGTGGCGGCTTCGGAAGCGGCACCCTGCGAGGCGGCGCCCTGCGAGGAGGCGCCCTGCGCAGCCGCCTGCGCAGCCGCGCCCTGAGCGACCAACGGCGCGCCGAATCCCGGCTCGCGGGGCGTGGCGCCGAGCGTGTCGCTCGGTCCTCTTGTGTGGCTGCTTAGCGAGGTTCCCGTGGACGGCGTGCGCCCGAGGTTGCTGTTGACGCTCCTGGCGTTGCTGTTGACGCTTCTCGCTGGGGACTGCTCGATGCTTGGCGTCGGCGCATCGTCCGGGTAGTTGATGCGGCTGACGTCGAGGACGTAGGCCGAGTTGCCCTGGTCGGTGCCGCCCCACACGAGCACCTTGTCGCCGCCGAACGCCGTCAGCGAATGGCCCGACCGCGGGCTCGGGCCCGGTCCGAGGTTCTGGAAAGTGTACCACTTCAGCGTGCTCAGCTTCAAGGCAAACAGCTGATCGATGAGCAGGCCCTGGCTGCTCATGCCGCCGAACACGTACATGACGTCGCCGATGATCGTGGACGCGTGGCCCTGGCAGGGCGCCGGCACGTAGCCCGAGCACTCGAGCTGCTCCCACTCGCGCGTCACCGGGTCGAAGCACCACGTGTCCGAGTACCAGAGGTCGCCGTTCGCGCCACCAAACAGGTACAGTTTATCCTCAAAAGTGACGACGGTATGGTTCGTCCGCGGCGGCGGCGGCGGCGTCGCCGGCTCGAGCCGCTCCCAGTGCGCCGTCGGCGACCGCCACGTCGTCAAGTCGAACGTCCACATGTCGTCGTAGAACTCCTCATCGACCTGCCCGCCGAACACGTAGACGCGCGCACCGACGTTCGACAGGCTGTGGCCGTAGCGGCCGCACGGCCGCGGGCCCTGCGTCGCCGCGACCGTCCACTTCAAGCTCGACGTGTTCAAAAGGTACAAGTTGTCGTCGAGCGGGTCGCTCTCGTCGATCTTTGTGTCGCCGCCGAACACGACGTGCGCGTTCCCGAGCACGAGCGACGCGTGGCCGACACGCGGGCCGACCTTCACGCCGTCGGTCATCAGCTGGTAGCCCGTGAGCGACTTCGTGTCAATGACCCACAAATCGCTGAGAATATCCATGTCCCGGATCCCGCCCATTATGAAAAGCTCGCCGTCGCGCGCCGCGAGGTAGTTCGCCGAGTGGCCGAACCGCGGCGACGGCGCCGCGCGCTGGATCGCGTACTCGGCCCAGGGCGTGTCGCTCGGGCCGAGCGACGTCGGCGACGACGCGCCGTTCGACTGTGAGTTCGGCGAGTCCGCGGAGGGCGTCGCGCGGTGCGCTCCGTGGGGCGTGGAGGGCCCCGCGTGCGAGGCCATGCTCGACGCGACGCTCGGCGACGCGCCGTGGCGGGATCCCGAAGACGACGCGGCGGGCGGCATGCCGTGCGGGCTCACGCCGTGCGGGCTGATGCCCTGAGGATTCCCCTGCGGCACGCTGCCCGAGGGCCCAGCCTGAGGACCGCCGAGAGGACCGCCGTGAGAACCGCCGTGGGGTCCGCCATGCGAGGTTTGGAAATTCTGAGGCATTCCCTGCGCGCCTTTCGGCACTCCGAGAGAATTTCCCGCCTGTGAGCCGTGCGGCGCGCCCGGCGATCCCTTATTCGGCATGAAGGGGCTGTTCAGGCCATTCTGCAGGCCGCTCTGAATGCTCTGCGACACGCGATTCGCGCCGTTTGTCGCGGCATGGCCAACGGACGCCGCAGTGCCTCCGAGGCCTGAGGAGAACCCGTTTGACGCGTGATTCTGGAACCCCGTCTGAGCTTGCTTCAGCGTGGAGTCCACAGACATGCGCGTCGAGGAAGTGCTCGGCGAACGCTGCTCCGGGCTCTTCGACGACGCGTCTGGGCTCTTCTGCTGGCTTTCGCGTTTCTTCTTTCCTTTGAAAATCGTGTCAAAGGCGGGCATAATTTAGAAAAAGGGTCGCGTGGGCTGCTTAATAGGGTACCTTTTTCCAGGGTACCTTTCTCAGGGCGCTGCGCGTTACGTCTCATGTACTAGCCTGCGTGCGGGTGGAGGAAACTCGCATAAACATTCCACAAAGTCAAAGCTCTTGAGCAGCACGTCATCTGCCTTTTTTTCTCTGTTGAAACAGCGGGGTTTCTCTGGAGTGACCCTCTGTAAGTAGTAGCCGCATTTCCGCTGATTGTGTTTTGTTTCGCGGCTGCACGCCAGAAAATTTGCGGTTAGTCTCGTTGATAAGTACAGAGACGGTAGTAGTTAAAAATTATAGCGGGTAAATGCAATTTAGGTATCTCGGACTCGGGCCATGCATTCGGTGCGGCTCGTCTTCCCCGCACTCACGTGCTGGTCGGCACTCTCGTACAATCGCAGACGCAGACAGAAGTGTTGCTATTGCTTGTCCACGTTTTCTGAGAATGTGGACTCATTATTCATGAGCAGCTCTTCAATGGGACAGAGTGCCAAAACCCAAACTGGACGCTCTTCTTGGCTGGTCTAGGCGTAAGGCACGCGTAAGGCACGCGTGTAAGGTGGCCAGGCAAAAAATGGCTAGGTGTAAGGTGGTCAGGCAAAAGATGGCTAAGCGTAAGTGGCCAGGCACATAAAAGCATCCGTCGGCAACGCAATTCGAAATAAAAGTTTAGTAGGAGGAATTCTGCTTCGAATCCGGCGGGAGCAACGTGCATAAGGCGCGAGGCAGGCGCAACGAGCAAAAGCGCAAGACAGAATGGCCACAAGTGCAAGCTGCGCTGGTCCGGCCACCGAAGTGACACGCTTCGGACGCGCCAGACTGCGCGCCCCATCGTAATTTTAAAGTTCTTACATAGAATCATAAGTCGTCATAACGGAGAGCCGGCGCCACAGGCGTCTTTCCACGTCTTTAGGACTGCTCTCCGCGGCGCCGCCGCGCCAGCATCTATAAATAGATTAAGAATAAATAAAGGCGGCCAAAAAGCAAGCAAGACGAGTATTTTGCGCGACATGCGGGCACAACACGCGTGCGCAACACGCGTGGCTCTTGTGCGGCGCATGCGCGGCTTGCGCAGCTTGCGCGGCTTGCACTCCAACAAAATTGCGGCCTCGCTACCAGCGCCAGGTGGCGGCGAGGCTCGGCAGACCGAGTTGCCTGCCCGGCTGTGAGAATCAAAATGCCTTTGCGGATCCCCAACGCGTTTCCAATCGAGGCCATTCGAGTGGCCGCCTTCCAAAAAAGTGTGAGCCATGTGCTAGCAAGACCTGCCGCTGCGGGCTGCGTTCTCGCTTTGCCTCTGAGTCTTTTGATTGGCGAGCTTTGACGCGTGCGAGCTCGGTCCAATTCGTGTGTTCACGCAACAGCACTGCACAAAGGCTAGCCCTGCCTCAGTGCGTTGAATGCGCACGGTGGTACTTCAACCCATTCAGGTTCTTATACCTTTTCCCGCATATCTCGCACCGGTACGGCTTGTCCTTTTCCATGCCCATTCCGTCCGGGTACGGCGTATTTGAGAGCGGATCGATGATGGAGAAGGTGCCGTCGTCGTTCTGGTGCAGAGTCTGGTTCTGGTGGCCGTGCTGGCGGTGGTACTTCAGCCCGTTTTGGTTCTTATACGTCTTCTCACACCCGATCACGGGACACCTGAACGGCTTGTTTTCCACTCTCTCTAGCATGTACAGTTGCCTGGCCGGGTCGTCGATCGTCGGCTCCTCGTCGTCCAGCAACGCAGGGCCCAGAAACTGGCTCTGGGGCGGGTTCACCACATTATTCATCGCCGCCGGCTTGTTGATGCCCTGCGCGAGCCCCGCGTTCGACAGTGGCTGGAAACTCGGCGGCGCAAACGCCGGCGGCTCGTCGAGTGCCATCGCGAGGTCGTCGAGCCCCTGGTCGAACGCAAGCCCGTTCGAGGGGCCGGCGTCGAAGGGCAGAAACACGTCGTTCGTGCTCACGGTCTCGACGTTCTGCGTGCGCCGCATCACGGGCGCCTCCTCGGGCGGCGACGGCGAGATGTGCTGTTCTTCGTAGTGCCGTAGCAGGTCGTGCAAAGTCGGCAGGTTCGTGCCGCAACACGAGTAGTCGCGACAAAACGTCGCCTCCATAGATGGGAAATACGAGCTCTCGTCGATGTGTCGCGGCGCACGCAAATCGAGCTCCGCGTCCGCCAAAGTCTCGCCGCCGAGCGCGCCGAGTGTGCCGAGATCCTGGGCGCCGGGGCCGAGCGAGCCCGGGCCCAGGTCCTGCGGCGTCTGTCCGAGGCCGTGCGGGGCCAGGTCGTGGGCGAGATCGAGCTCGCGCGGGGCGTCCCGTGGCGGCTCGCGCGTCGCCATCAGCACCTCGTCGCGCAGCCAGGAGCCCACACTGGCGCCGCCCCATGAGATGCCGCCCATTCCGGCCGAGTGCGCGAAGCTGTCTCGCGCGAATTGCAGTGGAGCGCTCTTCTGACCGTGGATCGGTATAGCGCTACTCATTCCGTGAACTCGAGTGGGTCGATCCGGATGTGGCAAGGAAGGATGGGCTAGGAAGAGAAGCAGACTGCCCAGCTAAGACTGCAGAATCTACTTGGATTAATTTATCGTACTGCCGTTAATAAACGCCTCTAGAGCGATGCGTCGAGCGAATTTCCGGGCAATGCAAGGCGTCAGGGCACGAATGCGACGTCGGATCTCAATCTATATGTGCTCCTATCTACGCATATATGGCAACTAGCAGCCCTGAGAGCAACCCTAGCGATGGAACTGCGGCCTGCGGACTGGCGCTCCTCAGCGATAACCTATCTCGGGCGTGCTGCACATCCGATACGGTAACTGATAAAAAAAAATTCGCCAACTTTCAGGGCCACCCGGCTCAGAATCGCTCGCGAGCAGCCGTCGCCATTGGCGCGGCCGCGCGGCTCCATATCGCCTGTAGCCCCCCGCAATTAAAAATAACTACATGCAACTTAGGGGGGAGACGGAAACGGAAAAAATTGTCGTAAATAGCCTCCACTCCCAGTCCGTAAACTTATCCGCTAATTACCGGCTCATTCGTAGTTCCGCAAGCTTATCTGCAGCAGCGGCAGCCAATCCTGGACCCATCCTGGACCCAACCCAATGTACCTTGCGTTGGCCCTCGCGCTGCTGGTTCTGTTCACGCGGCTGCTGAACTCCGTGCCGACGGCGCAGATCAGCGAGAGGCTGTGGACGGTCTGGATGAACCACGTCCCGACACCGGCCGTTCGCGCGTTCCGGCAGAAGCGCGGCGAATTACACGCAGTGAGGCAGGCGCGCGCCGACACGAGCTCGCAGGACGAGTTCGCGAAGTGGGCGCGCCTCGACCGGCAGCACCAGAACACAAAACGCGAGTACGAGGAGCTCCAGCGCGGCGTCGCGGCGAACCGCCGGTCCTTCAATCGCGGAGTGCGCATAGCGAAGTGGGTCGCCACGTCGGGCGTCCGCTGGTACGTCCAGTGGCACTACCGCAAAACGCCTGTCGCCTGGATCCCGCGCGAGGCCGTGCCGAGGCCCGTCGAGTACTTTTTGGCGCTCCCGTCGGCGCCATATGGCTCGATCTCCCTGTCCACCTGGCTTTTCGCCGCAGACACAACGGCGAACATGGCGATAAAGTTCGCAAAACGTGTTTATGCGCGCCAAGAATAAACGCCTCGTCGTGAACGGGTGTTAATGAATAGCTTGGACATTTTCAGTTGCATTGTGTGGACCACTGTGTGGACCACTGTTTAGAACTAGAAAACAATAAGGTGCGAGCACATGTCTCGTCAGTTTAGACGGCCGACGTCAGTTTAGACGGCCGACTGCGAATACGTACTTGCATTACACCCCTGTATATCTCTCTCAGTTTCACTCTTTCGAAAACACCTATATAATCCTCGAATCTATGGCCCGCTCAACTGGCCCGTCTGCACCATGACTCACACGATTGACTCACTTTTCCGGTCGATCGCGGCTCTCCGCCCCGCAAACGCTCTCTACGCGCCTCATCCGAGGCCCGACTACACGTGATGAGCTCCGAGTAGTATTTTGGACCCGGGTAAATATGCAGCTATAAATAAAGGCTGGATCAACGGCAAAGATTCTGAAATGGCTCTAGATATTCCGCATTTTTCTTTCGATAACCCGCAGTTCAAAGTCAAGGCCGGCCTTGCGCAGATGCTCAAGGGAGGCGTCATCATGGACGTCTCCAACCCGGAGCAGGCTAAGATTGCCGAGGCCGCCGGCGCCGTGGCCGTTATGGCGCTCGAGAAAATCCCGGCAGAGATGCGCGCGAGTGGCCGCGTGTGCCGTATGTCTGATCCGCACATGATCAAGTCGATCATGGATGTAGTGTCGATTCCCGTGATGGCGAAGGTGCGCATTGGCCACTTCGTCGAGGCGCAGGTCCTCGAGGCGCTTGAAGTGGACTACCTCGATGAGTCCGAAGTGCTCACGGACGCGGATCCGTACAACCATATCAAGAAATCGGAGTTCAAGATCCCATTTGTTTGTGGTGCGCGTAACCTCGGCGAAGCGCTGAGGCGGATCCAGGAACAGTGCGCAATGATCAGAACGAAGGGAGAGGCTGGCACGGGCGACATCTCTGAGGCCGTGCGCCATATCACCGATATCAACAGGGAGATCCGTGAGTACGCAGAGCGCGTGAGGACGGCAGAGCAGCCGGCCGCGACGCTGGCAAAGATCGCTGGCGAGCTGCGCATCAGCCCGAGCCTGCTTGAGGGAACGCTGAACATGGGCCGGCTGCCTGTGGTGAATTTCGGTGCGGGCGGGGTCGCGACGCCGGCCGATGCGGCGCTCCTCATGCAATTGGGATGCGACGGAGTTTTCGTCGGCTCCGGGATTTTCAAGAGCAGCAATCCGTCGAAGCTCGCGCGCGCAATTGTCGATGCTACGACGCATTTCCGTGACCCTGTGAAGCTGCTCGAGTACTCGAGCGACTTGGGCGAGCTTATGCCCGGTGTCTCTGTGAGCAGTGAACAGCAGAAGAAGTAGTTTAGGTACTAGCTCAATTGTATCGCTTATAGGTAGGAAATATTAAGCTACATATTCGGAAAGAAACCACTTGTGGAACGATGAGTCCTCAGCAAGCTCCGGGTGAAACGAAGTGCCGAGTTTGTTTCCTTCGCGCACAGCCACAATGAGTTCAGGATCGGTCAATTTGTGCAATACCTGCACGGAGGGACCGACCCGTGCAACCACGGGCGCGCGAATAAACGTGCACGGAAATGTGGTGAGCCCTGGGATGAAGCTCGAGAAATCAGCGTCGTAGGTGAACGACTGTAGCTGTCTTCCGAAGGCGTTACGCGCTACAGAGATGTCCATGCCATTCAGCTGGTGCTGGCCTTCTTTACCGTTCATGAGCTCGCTGCCGAGGAAAATCAGTCCAGCGCAGGTACCCCAAACGGGTTTATTGAGATCCTGAACAAACGCCCGTAGCGGCTCTAACATTCCCGTGCGGTCTGCGATCAATGACATCGCCGTAGACTCGCCGCCGGGAATGACAAGCGCATCACAGCTGGCCAACTGCTGGGGAGTACGAACTTCAATCACCTCATAGGTCTCGGGAAAATCTTCTGCGGCCTTTTTAAGGTGGTAAATGTGTTCAATAAATGCACCTTGAAGTGCAAGGACACCAATTTTCTTCATTGTGGTACGAGTAAGGTTTGGAACCCGGGTAAAGTAGCCACCCTGTGCCGCCACGGAACTCCGATCTTCGCGCTAATTGAGAGCGAAATGAGTAATTGTTCGGTTGACTGACGACCCGGAGATCGAGAAGATTATGAAACGAGTGGATTTCGAACACTATTTGGATAATTACGGATCACCACATTCTCTAATTCTGGCTGAACGCCACAAATCTAGGCAAAAGTTTCGAGAGCAAATGATAAATGTAGGCCCTGTTATCGTGCACAGTACACTATGATATGCACACTGCCTTTTTTTGGCGCTATGTACAATTATTGTGCCGTCTTTGGTTGGATTTTCGAGGGTTTTCCACTGATAACGGCCTTCCTAACCGCGGGGCCTTACCCGAAAAGGTATGAGTGCCCTGTCCTTCACCCCCTGATTTGTGGAGAGTCTCCCTTAGTTAGCACATAATGTTCGGGTTAACCAAACGTGAAAGAGCTGTGAAGTTTAAAAAGCGGCAGCGTGAGGAAAGGATAAATGCACTGCCCGAGTACCTCGAACCACTGACCTCGAAGGAGCGGGAAATTCTCCAGGCTAATGTGCCCCACACCGTAGCACTTCTGCGTGCCGGGAAACTGACCTCCCTGGAGGTTCTGAAAGCGTTCGGGAAGCAGGCCCTCGCTGTGCAAAAGGAGTACAATCCAATTACTGAGATCATGATCAAGGATGCCGAAAAATGGTGCGCTGAGACCCCAATTGACACGCCGTTGGCCGGCTTCCCCGTGAGTTTCAAGGACCAATACATCGTTAAGGGCTACGATGCGTGTGCTGGCTACGCGGCGCGCACGCAGAAACCGTACAAGGAGGATGGTGCGGTTGTTGCCGCTATCCGGGCTGCGGGTGGTGTTCCGTTTGTGAAAACAAACTTGCCTATCACTTTGATGAACATTGAAGGGTACAATGATGTGTGGGGCCGCACACTGAACTTCCATAACAAAAAGTACGCGCCGGGTGGATCGAGCCAGGGTGAAGGTTGTCTTATTGCTGGAAATGGAAGCAAGATCGGCGTTGGCAGTGACATTGGCGGCAGCGTGCGTGTGCCGGCCGCATGGAGTGGTATATACTCATTGCGCATGACGTCGCATCGGTTTCCGAGCGTCGGTGATACTGTGAATGACTGTGGGTACGAGGGAGTGCTGAACACTGCGTCGCCAATGGCGCATTCGATCCAGGATTTGCGGTTCTTTGTCGATGCGGTGATGGGCAGCTCGCCGTGGGAGTACGACCATTCCCTCGTGCCGCTGCCATGGCGGCCGAATGCGACAGTTCATAAGCACTCCCGCTTCGGCGTTCTGCAGATGAACGACTTCCTACCGCTGACTGCGGCGCAGCAGCGCGCTTTGGATACGACCATCGAAGCGTTGAAACGCCAGGGTGCGGAGGTTGTCCCCTTCGAGTTGCCAGAACCGGCTTCCGAATACAATGATCTTGAGATCCGCTTGAATGGCGCTGATGGCATGTACAGCCTTACGAGAGACCTGTATGAGGGCGAGCACTCCGAGTGGTGTGCCGAAAACCTGCAAAGATATCTGGAGTGGCCCCGCTGGATTCGCAAAACTTGGGAATTCTTGTTGTGGGTGTTTGGCTTCAAGCAGAAGGCGCACTTGCTCTCGCTGTCGGAGAACTACACGGTTTTGCAGTACTACGACGTTGTGCACAGGCGCAACGAGCTGCGGCGTTCATTCCGCGAGGCTTGGCAACGTGCTGGTGTCGACTTCTTGATCACGGCGCCGCACCCGTCGCCGGCGGTGCCGAACAACAATCCAGCGATTCTGTCGGCTATCTTGTACACGTCGTTGTTCAACTTGATGGATTACCCGGCCGGCATCATCCCCGTGTCGCGTGTCGATCCCGAGCTCGATGACAAGCCGTACAAGCAATTCAACGTCGAAACCAGAGTCGTCGGGAAGCTGTACAATGCAAAGGCCATGGCTGGCCTACCCACGGCCGTCCAGGTCGTTGGAATGCGGTACAAGGACGACGAAACTCTAACCGCGATGGAGTTTGTGGACTTCGCACTGAAAAACAACAAGTCTGCCTCGAAGTCTTCTGCGAAGTCGAAGCCCAATTCGGCAAAGGCTTCTCCAGCAAAGGCTTCCCCAGCACGGGCTTCTCCGGCGAGGAAGCGGTAAAAAAAATGCTACATCTGTACGCATGTAGCTACGCAAAGTTTTGTAGTGCTCACAGACTTTGGTCCTAAATCTCTTACCAGATCGATCTATATACAAATTAACGTAATCCCTCATTCAGGCTTGCTTCTTTCCACCGTCACCTGCCCGAGTCGGTCTCTATACACCCGCGGCTGTTCTTTATTCTGCGACTCGGCGTGCTCCAGGGCCAGCCTGACCTTGTCCTTTTCTTGCGGCTCTTCGCCCCACCCAGTGCGCTCCTCGTTGAATTGCGGCGTAGCCGGCTGACCAGACCAGGCAGAATCAAGGCGGGGGTCTTCATTCTTCGAGTTTGACGCGGATTTCAATGGCTTGGACCTCCACTTCTGGTCGGCGTGCTCAGCAAGCACCTTCAATCGCTGCAGCCGCTGCGCGTCGTTCACGAGGTCCTGCAAGGTCGGCGGCTTTGCACGCGTGAACTGCAGCCACTGAATCCACATCGGATGGGGCTGGAAGGCTCCAAACATGTAATGCGGTCTATTGTGGGCGATCTGTCGTCGTAGCCGGCTCGGGTTGTTGCGGTCACGGAATTCCCAGTAGCTGTTGCCTTCGAGGTCGTAGCCAACAAACCACTTTTTGCGGAACGGTACATTGCGCAGCGACTTCCAGCGATGCCATAACTGGGTCCTCCAAGGAATCCCTTCCATTGCGAACCCTTCACAAAAACAAATCTGCGGTTGTAGGTGGACGAACTTCAGGAGTAGAAGCTGGCTACAGAGTGAGCACGGCGTGTGTACAATAGTGAAGCTATATGTAATACGGGATTGATTAGTGCATGCTGCTCAGGGTGACTTTAGGAGCTTGGCCCGAGGTTAGCACTATACTTAGGAATTGGAGTCACTTATTTACGTACTTCCGTGAGTCCTTTGCCGTGTTTTGTGCTTCTGCATAGCTTACTCTTGATTCGAACGTCGTAACTCCTCGGTCCGCAGAACACTAGGGTCGTGCCGTGCCGGTAATGAACCCCTCGATTATAATAGAAGACCGCTCGCAATCGCCTCACGAAGGGATCTGGGCGACGGAAGCCGAGGTCGCCTCGTACCAGGTCGTAGAGGACACGTACGTAGTGTTTGAGGTTATCGTCACGACGCTCCGCGGCACTAAAGTACGAATATGGCGGCGCTACGCCGAATTCGACGCATTCTATAATGACCTTATCGAAGAGAGACCCGAGGAGAGACTGGCAATCCCCACTCTCCCCCCTAAATCGGGCAATCGCGGGCTCGAGAACGCTGCTTTCCAAAAAGCCCGACTCGGGGGCCTCGACTACTTCGTGAAGTGCGTGCTCCTCAATCCCAATACAGCGCGGTCCGCAGCAGTCAAGCGATTCATATCTAACCAGGACAACTCATATCAGTGAGTGTTTTCTATATTATCTATCTTATCTATTCACGAGGCAACTGTCCCGCAGTTATTCGTTTGCTTTCACTTGTTTTGATCTCGCCGAGCGCTGTTCGCAGCTATTATTGGGCAGGCTGTCCGGGCGTCTGTACTTTCCCGAGGTCATTGTCTATAGAAGCTCTTTTTTCTTCTTTTTCCTCGAGCGCCTCTTCTTTCTGTAAAGCGTGGCTCAGGCCGGGGTCCACAACCAAGTCATCCTTAAATGGATGCAAGAGCTTGTAGAACCACACGGAGATCGCGCGCAGGCGAATAGAGCGCGGGAAATTGACGGGCGATTCGGGCCCGTCGAACACGAACACGTCGTAAGCGAGCGCTCCGAGCATCCCGCCGACCACAGGGCCCATGACCTCAGAAGTGAGCCAGAACCAGCGATTCTCGGTCCACATCTTCTTCGGGAACCCGACCATTGACAGCGCGACCCGGGGCCCGAAGTCGCGCACCGGGTTCATTCCGAAGGCCGTGAGGTAGCCGAAACTCGAGCCCACGGCCATTACGGTGAATCCGAGCACGAGCGCGTTCATACCGCGGGCCGGCGCGATGTTGTGGCTATCACCAACGGCGAAGATGACGACATGCAGAATCGCGGTGCACGTCACCTCATTGAACCAAGCCGAGGACACCGGGATTCCTTCTTGCTTTCTGACGATGAACGCTGAGCTCGTTTCGAGCGACCACCCGTTCGGATCGAGCTTGCGCAACGCTGGGTAGTACAAAATGAACACCCACAGAGCCGCGGCCACGGCCCCGAGCAATTGCGCGCACCAGAAACTGAACACGCGCGCAAAGGGGAAGCCGCGATAGATCCAGAGGTTCAGCGTGACGACGGGGTTCAGGTGGGCACCGGAGTAGCCACCGGCAACGTAAATCCCGGCCATATTCGCGAACCCCCACGAAAACACCGTCGTCGTGTACGTCGAGTACGAGGCGCCGCCGAGCAGCCTCTGCACGCTTGCCGAGAGCCCTATCGCGAGCAGAGTGAACACGCCGAGAAACTCGGCGAACTCGGCGTGGAAAACAGCGCGCACGCGGTAAATCAGGCCGTAATCCTTGCGATTGAAGATGTGCTTCAGCGTGTGCGCGTACTTATTCTTGTGTTTCTTGTGATCAACCCCGTCCTCGGCGCGCTCCTCGGCCTTTCTCTTCAGCACGCCAGCGACATAGGATCGGTACCCATCACGCGTCACTTCTGGGAACTGCTTAGCGACTCCGAAGATTCCGGGCTTGTCACTGGCAGCACGCTCGGGATTGTCGATCAAATGGTAGAGATTGTCGCGGACGTGTGCGAGCGACTTCTTTTCTTGCACAGGGTGGTGCCACGCCCCGGATGGTTTGTTTACTGAGCTATCATCGTCGGTGCTGCTTCGCGCCGTTTTGAGCGCGTTCGCCTTATCAAGAAGCTCTTGCCATGTTTCATTGGCTTCGCGCGCCGCTGGCGTCCGATCTTTTAGATGGTTGCGGAAAAGCACCATCTAGATTCCAGACCGTTGAGAGTTTGTGACTAAAAAATAAAAAGACGCAAAGCTGAGAAAAGAAAACCGGCCTAACCAAAGAAAACGTGCTTGGAGCCGCGCGGTTGGAATCTGCTGTCGAAACGATAATGGTATGTATCTAATGTGTAAAAAACAACGACTCTTGGGCAGCGCACACGCGACGGAAATGAGGGCCAGGCGGCAACCTAGAAAAACGCGTGAAATTGGCTCTAAAGTTAAAAGATAGGGAACGCTGGCTCGCGACGATTCGTTAGTGACTTTTCAGGCGCTAGCCGGAAAACATGCATATTGCCTGAGGGCATTGTTCTTATCCGGTTTTCAACGCAGCTACTTATCCAAGAGCCTATCTGTGCCGCTCGCGAGCGGCGTGTACTGACGACGACTGTCTAACAAGCCATTGACTGCAATTTAACTGCAATTTACCGCGATGTAACCGCGATTTCACTATACTTCGACCACGCTTTCACTACGATATAAGTGCAGTTCGACGGCGATTCCATGCGGCATCGCGACATTCCGCGACGCATCGACGACTGCGCTACTTATGAGCAAGTCTAATCGTGCTTTGCTAATTAAAAGCTTACTTGAACGTTCGCGCGCGGGCAGGAGTTATCCACGCTAGCCATTGAGGTACGGCAACGCGTTTTTCGAGCGAATTCGAAGCCACTTCCGGCTGCCTTTCTCGGACGACTCTGGTCCGGCCTTGCTCTGCCCTCCCGCCTGGACCGGTCTAGATCCTCTGCTCTGCCATATGACAAAGCACTTAGACGTATTATAAAGCATGGGCCTCTGGAGGGCCCCACCCTTAACATCCACGATTCAGCGGCTTCGGCAATTCAAGTCCACGTTATCCCACCAGAACAGTAGCAATATGGTCCACAAACCCGTAGTTATTATTGGCAGCGGCCCGGCTGCCCACACCGCTGCCATCTACCTCGCGCGCGCCGAGATCAAGCCGACGCTCTTCGAGGGCATGATGGCGAACGGCATTGCCGCGGGCGGCCAGCTCACGACGACGACCGACATCGAGAACTTCCCCGGCTTCCCCAGCGGGATCGGCGGCTCGGAGCTGATGGAGCAGATGCGCAAGCAGAGCGAGCGGTTCGGCACCGAGATCATCACGGACACGGTGTCGAAGCTCGATCTGTCGCAGCGCCCCTTCAAGCTGTGGACGGAGTTCGAGGAGTCCGAGGTCACGGCGGACGCCGTCATTCTCGCGACGGGCGCGTCCGCGAAGCGCCTGCACCTGCCCGGCGAGGAGACGTACTGGCAGAACGGCATCAGCGCGTGCGCCGTGTGCGACGGCGCGATCCCGCTGTTCCGCAACCAGCCGCTCGCCGTCGTCGGCGGCGGCGACTCGGCCGCCGAGGAGGCGATGTTCCTCACGAAGTACGGCTCGAAGGTGTACGTGCTCGTGCGCCGCGACGTGCTGCGCGCGTCGCAGATCATGGCGAAGCGGCTGCTCGCGAACCCGAAGATCGAGGTGCTGTGGAACACGGCGCCCGTCGAGGTCACGGGCGACGGCAAGCTGCTGAAGCACGTCGTGTTGGAGAACACGAAGACGAAGGAGCGCAGCAACCTGCCCGTCACGGGCCTGTTCTACGCGATCGGCCACACGCCGGCGACGACGCTCGTGCAGGACCAGCTCAAGCTCGACGAGCAGGGCTACGTGCAGACGGTGCCGGGCACCTCGGAGACGACGATCCCGGGCGTGTTCGCGGCCGGCGACGTCCAGGACAAGAAGTACCGCCAGGCGATCACGTCGGCGGGCTCCGGCTGCATGGCCGGCCTCGACGCCGAGCGCTACCTGTCCGAGCTCGAGTAAGCCGGCGAAAATGTGTTTCACCCGCTGCGCTGCCGGCTCGCCCGCCGACGGTGGCTTGCCTTGGCAACAAAGTACGTAGATATTTAATGAGCCATGACGTTTTGTGTTGCTACGATTTGATACATGCCTGAATACAACTAACTAGCGTGCCTGCATCGCCATCTGCTCGATGCTCTGCTGCAGCTGCTTGATCGCCGCGTGGTTCATCTCGAGGTCCTTATTCAAGCGGTCGCGCTCGGCGATGAGGTTCGCCTCCCACTTGTTGAACCGCTCGACCTCGAGGTTGACCTGCTCCGTGAACGTCTTGCGCAGGTTCTGCTCCTCCTCCTTGAACCGCGGGTTCGCCGTCTTGCGCTCGGCGCGCGGCTCGCCGCGCTGCCGCGTCGCCCGCGACTGCGTGTGGAACTTCGCGTAGTGCCGCTCGTGCGTCGAGTGGATGAGGTCGAGCATGTGCGTGCGGATGACGAGGTTCCGCAGCTTCTTGAAATCGCAGTGCTGCTCGTTCTCGACCTCGGCCACGCCCCATACGTACTGCCGGCCCCGCACGAGCTCGCCGCGCGCGTTCGGCACCTCGCGGTCGCCGGCGCCGATCACCGAGTACGGCAGCTGGTCCTCGAACGGCTTGCCCGTTTGCAGGTCGCACGGCTCGTAGATCTTGATGTCGTTCGCCTGCAGAACCTCGCGCACGCGGTCCTTGAACACGGCCATCTCCTCGGCGTCCAGCGTGTCCGCCTTCGCGACCACGGGAATGACATTCACGCGCTCGCTCAGCGCCTTCAGCGCCTCTATGTCGAGCGGCCGCAAGAGATGGCCCGTCGGGCGTATGAAGTAGAGACACGCGTGGACGCGCAAGTCCTGGATGCGGTCACGGCGCGGCTGCTCGTCCTGCAGCAGATACTGCTCGTGCTGGTCGTCGAGGAAGCTGATGATCGGCAGCCACGCGTCCGCGTTGTCGACGTTGTCGCCGAACCCGGGCGTGTCGATCACGTTGATGCGCAGCGTGAATCCTTTCTCCTCGACCTCGGCACGCGTCACGCCGATCTCCACGGTCTTCTTGATCGGCTCCTGGTGCCGCTCGTGGTCGTCGGCCTTCGCCTTCAGGTTCGTGGACAGAAGCGTGTTGATGAACGTCGTTTTGCCGAGCCCGGACTCGCCAACAAGCATCAACGTCAAGGTCGCGCCTTGCTTCGCCATGTGGCGGTACCGCTGGTTCGGGAGATTCGCTATACCAACCGATGTTCGTTGCATGCTACGCGTCGAGTGCCCTATTCTCTAAGGAGTGTATATTTCAAAACGCGGGAATGCAAGACAGGTAGGTAGGGTTGCGTGGCGGGAGAGACTGAGTGGGAGCCTGGGAGTGAAAAGCGCGAGTGCGCACGCAATTCGGTTTGCTGCCTGAAGCCACAAGAGAATAAAATCTGAGTATGTTTTGTTTATGAAGTTTTCTAGATTTATATGGCTGCACCGTGAAAGTCTGCGGAAACTGACCCTTAGCAAATGATCCAGTCGCGCGATGAAGTCACAAGAATGATCCTCGTTTCCAAGGTCCAGAAGGGCCTCAAATGGAAGGACGTGGCTGCAGAGGTCGGCAAGTCTAAAGAATGGGTCACAGCAGGCTGCCTTGGCCAGATGACGTTCACCAAGCAGCAGGCAGAGACGGTGGGCCGCATCTTCGGGCTCCCCGATGAGGCGGTTGCCTGGCTGCAGATCACGCCGACAAAGGGCTCGCTGCCCGAGTCCGTGCCATCCGACCCGCTGATCTATCGTCTTTACGAGATTGTCAACGTTTACGGAACAACGATGAAGGAGCTGATCCATGAGGAGTTCGGCGACGGCATTATGAGCGCCATTGACTTCTCTATGGACATCAGCCGCGAACCAAATCCGAACGGCGACCGCGTGAACATCGATCTGTCCGGGAAGTTTCTACCTTATAAGGAGTACTAGTGAAGTAGGTCAGCTGAAGCTTGTTTAGCTTTCATGGTCTATAGGTATAACATAGCTCGTGTAGGTCTAACATAGCTCACATGTAGGTCTAACATAGCTCACATGTAGGTCTAATATAGCTCTCATGTCATATAGCTCTCGTGTAGCTCATATAGCTCTCGTGTAGCATGTAGCTCCCCTATAGCTCTTCTCATACGACGAAGGTCTACTCTGAGTATCGCCTACTACCTATATAAACTCAATCATCTAAATCCAAGTATCCGAAACAGAAAGACTCCTTCATACCGGCCGCTGCTCGCGGCTCCTTGGCCCTCCGCGCCGGGTTTTGCCACTGTGGTGGCGGGCATTTCCTACCCTTACAGAGAATGCTGAGATCGCTGATCCGAGCTGCGGCGCCTCATAGGAGCGCTGCAACGAGGAATCTCCCAGTGTTCGCCCGGAATTTCCCAGTGTTCGCCCGGAATCTCACAGTCAGCGCGTCAAGGCTCCCCGGGCTTCTGCGGTTTGCCGAAAAGCCGCCCTCTGGCAATGAGAAGCAGGACAACGAGAAACCGGGTAACGAGAAGCCGAACAGCAACGACTCGAACAACGGAGGGAACAACAACCCGTTCAAGGCGCCCGATCTCGGGAAGCTTGCGTTCTGGGGGTTCACAACGGCGATGGTGCTGGCCTTCTTCGCGAGCAGCTCGGCTCTCGAAGCCGAACCGATGAGCTGGCAGGAGTTCCGCAAGAAGTACGTGGATCACGACCTCGTCGAGCGCATCGTTGTTGTGAACAAGACGGACGGCCGCGCGATTCTGAAAAGCTCGGAAACGCCGCGGATCGTGACGTTCAGCGTCGGCAGCGTCGACAGCTTCGAGCGCGCGCTCGACGAGGCGCAGGCCGGGAAATCGCACGAAATCCCCGTGTCGTACCACTCGGAAACGAACATGTCGCAAATCGTGTTCTCGCTGCTGCCGACGCTGCTCATTATTGGCGCGCTGTGGTACCTGACGCGGCGCGGGATGCAAGGCGCCGGACAGGGCGGCATCTTCAACATGGGGAAAACAACGGCGCGCAAGTTCAACGAGGAGAAGGACGTCAAGATCAGCTTCGCTGATGTGGCCGGCGCCGACGAGGCGAAGGCCGAGATCATGGAATTTGTCGAGTTTTTGAAGACGCCGGAGAAGTTCGAGAAGCTCGGCGCAAAGATCCCGCGCGGCGCGATTCTCAGCGGCCCGCCCGGAACCGGTAAGACGATGTTCGCGCGCGCGACGGCCGGCGAGGCCGGCGTGCCGTTCTTCTCCGTCTCGGGCTCGGAGTTCGTCGAGATGTTTGTCGGCGTCGGCGCGTCGCGCGTGCGCGACCTGTTCGCGACGGCGCGCAAAGAGGCGCCGTCGATTGTGTTCATCGACGAGATCGACGCGATCGGCCGCTCGCGGTCCCAGTCGGGCCAGCTCGGCGGCGGCCACGACGAGCGCGAGGCGACGCTCAACCAGGTGCTCGTTGAGATGGACGGGTTCTCGACGAACGACCATGTCGTCGTGATTGCCGGCACGAACCGGCCGGACGTCCTTGATAAGGCCCTGATGCGGCCGGGGCGATTCAGCCGGCACATCACCGTCGACAAGCCGGACGTCAACGGGCGCAAGGACATCTACGTTGTGTACCTGAAGAAAGTGCGGCTAGACGGGTCGGAGCCGCTCGACGTCGTGGCCAACAAACTGGCCGCGCTGACGCCGGGCTTTGCCGGCGCCGATATCGCGAACTGCGTGAACGAGGCGGCGCTGATTGCGGCGCGCGAGAACGCCGACAGCATTTCGTTCACGCACCTCGAGCGCGCCGTCGAGCGCGTGAGCTTCGGGCTGGAGAACCGGAACAAGGTGCTGAGCCCGGCGGAGCGCCGTGTCATTGCCTACCACGAGGCCGGCCACGCGATCTGCGGATGGTACCTCAAGGACTCGGACCCGCTCGTCAAGGTGACGATCATTCCGAGGGGCCAGTCGCTCGGCTACGCGCGGTACCTGCCCTCGGACTTGCCGCTGCCGAATAATCTCGAGCTCATGGACCGCATGGTCATGGCGCTTGGCGGCCGCGTCAGCGAGGAGCTGAATTTCGACTCGACGTCGAGCGGCGCGAGCTCGGACTTCCAGAAGGTCACGCAGATCGCGCAAAACATGGTCATGCAGTGGGGCATGACGAAACTTGGGTGGGTGAACTACGACGAGCCCGAGGGGTACTACACGAAGCCGTACTCCGAGGCCACGGCCGCGCGCATCGATGCGGAGGTCAAGAACATCGTCGACACCGCCTACAAGCGGTGCCACGCCTTGCTCTCCGAGAAAAGCGAGCAAGTGCGCATCATTGCCGAGGCGCTGCTCGAGCGCGAGACCCTGGAAAGACAGGACTTTGTCGACCTCATTGGCGAGCGCCCATATCCCGACAACTCGGTGGAGTTCAGATACCTACAAGGTGAGGGCGTGCTCGACGACGTGCTCCATAAAAAAAAGGACGAGACAAACGAGAGCGAGAAGAAAGACGACAAGCCGCAGAGCCAGCCTGAAGCTTAAACCTGTACATAATTGATTGCTAGTCGATATAGATCTTTTAGGACTGACAGTGTGCGTGCTGCTGAGTGTGTTGGCTATTTCGGAAGGTTGTGAATCTCCGGGCGCTTTCCGAATGTTATCTCTTTCCGAACCGCTTCCGGATCTCTTTCCAAATCCCTTTCCAAACTTGGAGCCGACTTGGAGCCGGCCTTGTCTTATTTGTTTATTTCACGCGTGTGCTCTCCCCACCGTGTGCTCTCCCCACCGTGTGTTCCCAACGTGCGCACCTCTTCCTCGTGTTCTATACCACGGCCGAGACAATGTAGCCGCAGACTCTTAAATATGCCGCGCATATCTGATTTTTTTTGTACGTCTTCAAGTTTAAGATCTTCCCACGCTACTAGATTTCCCAATTCGCGCACAGGAATTCACGCACATGTATAATATGCAGAGTCGCTATTGGCTATATTGCATGGATCCACAGAAAAATTATCAAGCTTCCAGTCATATATGCCTTCGGATATCGTTTCGCCATTTAACCGGGAACGAGCATCCCGCACGTAACGGAACAATAGTATCGAAGGCATAGAGGTAAATGTTCAGTCCCCCAAAGGAACGCAATTGCTGTTTCAAGCAGCCTCCATTCTCGGCGCCAACCTTGTCACAATCCACCTTTACTCATATTCTCGCATTCTCCACGTATAACGAAAACGAGTACCATAGCGATGAAGACGTCTCCATAGTATTGCTTAAAGAAGAGCTCGAGAAATGCCAGAAATTGGCGCGCAAGAGCTTAGTGGAGCTCGAATTGCTAAGAGACGAGATCTGTGAAACTCGCGAGATAGTGCAGCGAGCCTTGCGAGGTAGTGTGAGCCAGTGTGACCCATCTTGAAGCCCTTCAGTCGAGTCTCAACGAACTCATTTATCTAATACATATTACGGCAAATTCATTGAACCGTGGATCGATTACCACACTAGCTAACGCAGAAATGTGAACAGTTTCGAGGCGTGAAATAAATCGGAAAAGTTCAATTCCTACCCTATGTATGTACGATGAAACAGAGCGAGCGGAATTGCTCGAATTGCGGTAAGACAGCGCCGTACAGATGCGTACAATGCGAGTCTCCATTCTGCAGTGTCAAATGTTCACGCGAGCATAAGCTCGTGTGTACACGTGGGCCCACGCCCGTGGAATCTGAGCCAGTGGCGTCAATAGATTCAGTGCCAGTAGACGCGAGGTACGAGGAAATGTGGGCAGATCCGCGCGTGCGCGAGCTCGTGCAGTACGAGGGCGTCAGCAAGCTGCTGAAGCTCATTGTGGACATATCGGAATTGCCGCGCCTGAGCGGCGAGCAGAGCACCGAAGGGAGACAGATGGTCGCGCTGAAAAAAATCAGAGAGCTACGGAAGGGTGGCCGTGAAGCGAATGCGGCTATCGAAGAGTTGGTGACGTTGGTATATAAGCTGCGCACAAATAATGAGCGATGAGAATGCAAGTGAACTGCGGTCGATCATCCTAAACAACCTCGATCGTGATATTGACTACATGAAAGCGACCAATACTCCTCTCATTCTCGTATCTATTCTCGGCGTTCATTCTCGCTCTTATTCAATCTCGCTACAAAATACTACAAACCCCTGCTTGCGAAGATCATTGGCCACGGTTGCACCGATCTGAGCCAACTAGAGTCCGTAAACACGAGCTTTATTCCGGATCGAACCCCCGCGTTCGGCCCCGCTTTTCTGGCTAGGGTCCCCTCCGAACCCCGGACTCTATTTACTCGATATATAGCGTTCCTCTAAAATCTATTTTCCACAATGATTCGACCCTTGCTGCGCCCGAGTACGCGTCTCTACTCAGTCTGGGCTAAAGTCCCACAGGGCCCGCCGGATGCGATCCTTGGCATCACCGAGGCCTTCAAGCGCGACCAATCGCCGGATAAAATCAACCTCGGCGTAGGTGCTTACCGCGATGACGCGGGGAAGCCCTACGTGCTTCCATCGGTGCTTGCCGCTGAAGAGCGGGTGTTCAATGGCGGTCTCGATAAGGAGTACGCGGGGATCACCGGCGTGCCGTCGTTCGTAAACGCGGCCATTAAACTCGCTTACGGCGCGGACAGCAAGCCGTTCCTCGAGGGCCGCGTAGCCGCAACGCAGTCTATCAGTGGTACTGGCGCACTGCGCATTGGAGCCGAGTTCCTCCACAAGTTCTTGCCGTCGAAGCGCATTTTGGTGCCGAACCCGACGTGGGCGAACCACAAGGCCGTGTTTGCGGCAGGCGGTGTTGAAACGGGCACGTACCGTTACTACGACGCGAACACTATCTCCCTGGACATCGAGGGAATGCTCGCTGACCTGAAGGCGGCCGAGCCGGGAACGGCCGTCCTGCTGCACGCGTGCGCGCACAATCCGACGGGCGTCGACCCGACTAGAGAGCAGTGGCGGCAGATCCTGGCTGTGGTGAAGGAGCGCGGGCTGTTCCCGTTCTTCGACATGGCGTACCAGGGCTTTGCGTCCGGCGACGTCGATGCGGACGCCTACGCCGTGCGGCTGTTTGTTGACGAGGGCGAGCTGCAGGTCGCGCTGTGCCAGAGCTTCGCAAAGAACATGGGCCTCTACGGCGAGCGCGTTGGTGCGTTCTCGCTGGTGACGGGCTCGACCGAGGAGTGCGACCGCGTCTTGAGCCAGCTCAAGATCATTGTGCGGCCGATGTATAGCAACCCGCCGATCCACGGCGCGCGCATTGCGTCGACGATTCTGAACGACGAGGCACTGAAGCAGCAGTGGCTCGGCGAGGTCAAAGGCATGGCGAACCGCATGATTATCATGCGCCAGGTCCTGAAAACCGAGCTCGAGAAGCTCGGATCGAGCCGCAGCTGGGACCACATTACGTCGCAGATCGGTATGTTCTGCTACACAGGGCTCACGCCGGAGCAGGTCGAGCGGCTTGCGCTCAAGTTCTCCGTGTACGGCACGCGCGACGGCCGGATGTCGATCTGCGGGGTGAACAGCAGCAACGTCGCCCATTTGAGCAAGGCGATCCACAGCGTCGCGGGCTAGACTATCTTAGTGTATCGATGATATGAGTTATGAATGTAGGTGGTATCGTGTGTACTTGAGACTCGGCTGGTTACTGCTGTTACTACTGTTACTGCTAGCCTGTGCTCCACTTACATAAGGGACATGTCTGAAGTGCGGAGTCGGCAGGAACGGCAAGAACCACCTAAGTCGGAGCTCGAGCCGGACTACGTGCTCGTTTTCGACGGCGAGCCGAAATCGGTTGCCGCCAATGTCAGCAAATCGCTCGCGAGTCTCGCCGATAACGGGTTTTACGTCACAGTGCAGCCGGGCGCGCTCAATTCCGTGCTCGTGCTCGTGCGGCTGAAGTCGGCGCTCGCCAGCGACAACCGCTCAAAGGCAGTCTCGCAGCTGCTGCCTTGGTCGACGCTCCACGGCGTCTCCGATAGCTTCCCGTGGAGCCACGGGGCGCCGTCGTTCTTGAACAAGGAGCCGCTACTTGTCGGCACCGAGAAGTCCGTTGACGCCGTCGCGCTTTGGGACCCGAAGACGGCGGCGGTCCTTCAGCTGCGGTGGCTTGCCACGGTGAATTTGGGCGCCGCCGCGTTGCTCGGCCTGTTGCACTGGCTGAAGGGCGACCAATTCTCCGTTGTCTACGCGTTCGCCATGCTGTTCTGCGGCACGCTGACAGCGGCGAAGTGGCGCAGCCTGCTCGACGTCTCGGCGGTGCCGTCGGTGCCTCTGAAGGCCGCGAAATCGAGCTCTACACGGCGCGAGCTGCGGCGCCTTGCGTTCGTCCCGTTGGCCGCCGTCCTGCTCCTCGTTTTCGCCGTGGGCCAGCTCGCCGTGCTCGCGCTCGAAGTGTTCCTAACGCAGATGTACGCCGGGCCCTTGCAGCCCGTGGCCGGGCTCATTCCGGCCGGCGCGGGCGTGGCCGCGGCCATTGTGTACGGCATGATCAACCAGTGGTTTGTCGACGCGTACACACAGTGGGAGGGATACGACACGGAGGCCGAGGCGCGGGCGGTGAAGACGCAGCGCGGGTTCTACCTCGACGTGCTGCTCGCCTACCTGCCGGTCGTGCTCACGGCCTACTTGTACTTGCCCTTCGGCAACAAGCTCGTCGGCGTGCTGCCGTACCTGCAAGTGAGCACGCTCGGCCGGTACGTGCCGCTTGCGCCGTACTTCCGGCTCGACACGCAGCGGCTCGTGAACCAGGCGTCGTACTTCACGCTGCAGCAGCCGATCATCAGCATCCTGACGACGGTCGTGCTACCCGAGGCGCTGAGTTTCTGGAAACGCCGCGGCGCGCAGTCTGTCTTCGCTCGCGAGCAGCTGCAGCCTGCGTTCGATGCGGACCAGGAGCTCAAGCTGCTTGTCATCAACTTCGGCCACGTCCTCGTGCTCTCGCCCGTTTGGCCACTCGGCGCGCTCGCTGTGATCGCGCTGTCGGCGCTTCGTGGGAAGCTCGTGTTCTTCTTGCTCAGCCGCCGTTTGCGCAAGCCGGCGCCAGACTATTCGGGCGTGACGCTGCGCCAGTGGTGCGCGAACCTGAAGTTCGTGCTGCTCGCGGCGTCGCTCGCGTCGCCGACGATCGCGCTCATGTACGGCCAGATCAACCCGTCGTACCGCACCACGACGTACTACTACGACTACTCAACGAGCGCGATGCGCGTCCCCACTGCAATCATTCTCGCTGTGGCACTGCTCGGCGAGAACTTCGTGCTCGCTGTGTACACGACAGCGAATAAGTTTTTCGCGCGGTTCGGGGAGGCCGCTGCCGACGAGCAGGCCGACGGGGTTGACGAGAAGTCGATTGAGAAGGACGAGAAGTCGGTTTCTGAGTTGGAGAAGGACCGTGCTTGGGAGAGCATCGACGTCACTAAGGATTTGGAGAAGGTGCTGGGTGCTAAGATTAAATAGAATATGATATCTCGTTGATTTTTGGGAGTGGTTTTTAGAAGGGGCATTTCGTGGTACGCGGGCTAAATTGCCTGCGTAGCTCCAGGGATTCGGGGAAAAATTGTTAAGATTGAGTGAAAAAGTCGCTGAAGCAGAAAAAAGCGTTCTAAAACCACTAGCAAGAGCCAACCAGACCGCAATACTCGGATTTACACATTATTCGACATTTCCAACTGATGCCCCCTAATGATTCCAACAGTATGTTTCCTATATGCGCAGAACCTCACGAAGACGGCGAAGTGCGTCGGCGGCGCCGAGGCGCTCGCGACGCCGATCGAAAACTTCTTCTTCACAAACGCCATCGCGCTCGTCGCCGACGATGGCAAGGGCCTCTGCAGCATCGTTCCGCACGTCGAGGGCTCGCAGCAGGAGGCGACTTTGTAAACTTTTATATAGAACGTCGCATAACGAATGTAAGCTTAAAATGGTTATTTGTATGGATTTGAGATAGGCGGCTGAGTCTGTGGGGCCCGTGATGGACCCCGCTAAAGTCTCATCATCAGCCGGCCCGCGGCACCCGTTCTAGCCGGCCGTCCTAATGATGGTAGTTGTTCGCAGCAAGCCAGGAAGGACGGCCATGGCTGGAGCGGGTGCCGCGGGCCGGCTGATGATGAGAGTCCTAATGATGGTAGCTGCAGCAAGCCTGAAAGGGCGGCCATGGCTGGAGCGGGTGCCGCGGGTAATGATGGTAGCTGTCGCGGTAATGATGGTAGCTGTTCGCAGCAAGCCTGAAAAGACGGTTAGGAGACAGCTGAATGGAAGGGGCTCTTCGCCGAGAATTAATCGGTGGAGAGCGGTGAGGAGATCGGCTTTTAACTTAATATTTAAATGAAAAATTCGCAAAAAAAACTTAGAAGCGCTCTCAGATCACTGGAAAGACTAGAAAGAGTCAAATAGACTGCACCTCTCAGAATTTCATATTCGACACGCCCAACTGATTCCAACATTGACATCCCACGCGAATTTACCAGTGTTGAACCTCTTTTTCCTTTCTCCCAGCTCAGAATCCAAGCACTGTCAAGTTTTCCTCGCCAAGCTAAGCCAAGCCAGCTTGCTTGAAGGGGGCCGCCCAAGTTTCAAGGGGTCCATCTGCCACAAGTCACAAAGGTCGTTTCCAAACATCGGTCCCAATAAATACACTATTTTTGAGGCCAAAAAATCTTCAAAAAAAAAAAAAAGATCAAATAGAACTACCATTTACTAGAAACTAAAAAGGGAATTTCTATTGAACGGCCGCAGTTTTGCTCTCTAGACGCGTTGCTGTTTTACTTACCCCACATCCCACCCACACTGCACACCTGATCAGCAACCATAATGGCGTTTGGAATGAACGGTAGTGGAGGCCGCAACTCGGCAGTTGTGTCGAGTGCCGACGACAAGGCAGCACTCCCCAAGCACACTCACCGGTCTCCTTTACAAACGCTGCGAAAAATGGGTGACAAGATGAAACACCACACGTCTGTGACGACGACCGAAGAGGAGCCCGGCGTCAGCGACTACGACAGGCCCGCTGGGACCGCCGTTCCTGTCGCAGAGCGGGCACGGCCAGAGGCATTGAATGCCGGGTTCCAGCCCCCCGACACCTCGCAGCGGCGCAGTTTCTCGAGTTTCCGCAGCTTCCGCTCGAAGGCCTCGACGCGTAAGGCGCAGACCAGCAGCCCGAGGACGGCACAAACAAGCGGGGCGGTTCCTGGATCGCCCGGTGCCGCCTCAACGGCAACGTTCGCGTCGCAGGACGCGCCGCACGCCGACGGCACGACGCACGCGCCGCCGCAGACGGCGGCTAAGGCGGCCGTGCAGACGGACCTGAAACCTTCGGCAAGCGCGAGAACGTCGGCAAGCGCGAGAACGTCGGCGAAGGACAGCGCGGCGGGAGGCGGCGGCAAAAACCGCGCGCCGCGGATCGCGAACACGGAGACGGTGTTCACGACGACGGACGAGCAGAGCCGGCGCGAGCAGGAGGTGCGCGAGTACCTGAAGAACGAGAGACGCCTTGACGGGTCGGAGACCCTCGTCTCGCAAAACGGCAGTGGTACACAGGACGGCAGTGGTACACAGGACGGCAGTGGTACACAGGACGGCGATGCTACACAGGACGGCATTGCTACACAGGACGTGTCCTCGGACCACACCGATACAGACCAGCGCCGCCGTGGCCTATTCCACAGCAGAGAGAGCTCGCAGCCGTCCTTTTTCAGGGAGCACCTCCACGATCTCAAGGAGCCGCACCGGCTGCGCGACACGCTGTTCAGACGCAGCCACGAAACGACGCGCAGCCAGGAGACATCGCGCAGCGTCAACGAGACCGCGGGCTCCAAAGCGCCGTCGGTTGCGGGAGCGCAGCTAGGCGCGCAGTCGACGCCGAGCCGGTCCACCTCGCTGAGCCAGCACCGGACGACGGCAGACAGCGGCTTTGACAAAACGGCGCACTTCTCGGCCTCAGAGCTCCGCGAGGAAACGTCGGGGTTCGAGGACGCGCCCGACGCCGAGCGCACAGTGACGGCGAGCCAGCCGAGCGCCGAGGCCGCGGGCTCGCTGAGCCCGCGCAACCGGTTTATTGGCCACAGCGGGTCGACGCCGCCGAACGAGCGCACGGGCGAGGCCTCGCGGACGACGTCGCGCGCGTCGCGCGGGCCGTCGTCGCTGACGAAAGTGGCGACGCGCGCATCCGAAACGTCTAAAGCCACGGAAGCCACGAACGGCGGGGCGAACGCGGCGAACACGGCGAACGCAGCGAACGGGACGGCGAACGGCGAGCCTGTTGACGACGAGTCTCGCGAGCCCGACGAGCCGCTTAAAAATGGATCCGATGCCGCGGCCGCCGAGGGCGCGGACGGCGCGCCGCTTTCGCGGACGTCGACGTCGTCGTCAGCAGCGTCCGTTGCCGATAAGGACGAGGATCTCGTCATGCCTACGGGCGTTCCCGGACTCGGCCTAGGCGACGAGGACCCGCTGCTCCCCGGCGAGAAGCGCGATAAGAAGAAGGCCAAGAAGGTGTCGCCCGACCTCGAGACGCCCGAGGCGAAGAAGCGGTTCCTGTCGAGCCGCGAGAAGGCGAAGCTCGAGCGCGAGCGCCAGGCCGAGTACGCCGGCTGGCGGCAGATCGGCGGCTGGGACCCGAAGACGGAGGAGCACACGAAGGAGGAGAGCGAGGACCTGCTGCAGAGGTCGACGATGCTCGAGAGCTTTATCAGCGAGAAGTTCTTCGGCGACTGGTACCAGAACACGGCGATCATTGTGTTCACTGCGTTCTTTGCGTGGGTGCTCGGCCGGATGCGGTTCTCGGTGTCGTGGCTGTCGCTCGTGCTGCTGTTCACAGCGACGGCGTACCGGACGAGCGTGCGGCGCATGCGGCGCAACTACCGCGACGACATCGTGCGCGAGCAGCTGCTCGACCGCCACGAGAAGAACGAGAACGAGACGATGGAGTGGCTGAACGGGTTCCTCGTGAAGTTCTGGCTCATTTTCGAGCCGAGCCTGTCGCAGATGATCACGGCCATCGGCAACGAAGTGCTGCAGGAGCAGACGCCGCCGCTCGTGCACTCGATGAAGCTCGACAAGTTCACGCTCGGCACGAAGGCGCCGCGCATCGACTTCGTGCGCGGGTTCCCGAGAACCAACGCGCGCGTCGTCGTGATCGACATGGGCGTCAGCTTCACGCCGAACGACACGCTCGACTTGACGGCGCGCCAGCTCATGACGAAGGTGAACCCGAAGATCCAGCTCGGTGTGCGCATTGGCAAAGGTTTCTTGACGAAAAACCTGCCCGTGCTGCTCGAGGACATGAACTTCCGCGGGAAGTTCCGGCTGCGCATGCGGCTCATGGATCGAATGCCGCACATCCAAACTGTTGATTTCAGCTTTTTGCAGCCGCCATCGTTCGACTTCGTGCTGAAGCCGATTGGCGGCGACAAGCTCGGCCTCGACATCAACATCATCCCAGGCTTGTCGAAGTTCATCAAGGACATGGTCGACGCGAACCTGGGCCCGATGTTCTACGCGCCGAACGCGTTCCAGATCAACGTCGAGCAGCTCATGGCCGGCGTCGGCGTGATGTCTGGCGTCGGCGTGCTCTCGATCGAGCTTCTCAGCGCCGACGGGCTGAAGAAGGACGCCGACGGCCGCGTCGATCCGTACGTGCTTGTGCGCAGCAAAAACAACAACGAGCTCGCGCACACGAAGATCAAGTGCAACACGACCGAGCCCGTGTGGAACGAGACCGTGCACGCGATCATCACGAACAGCAACGAGACGGTGCTTCTCGAGGTGTACGACTTCGACGAGTCGTCGCCGGACCGCATGATCGGCCAGCTGCCGATCCGCGTCAGCGATCTGAACGGCACGGAGTCGCGGCGCGCGGCCATCACGTCGGGCGGCCGCGTCCAGGGCCACCTCAGCTACATCGCGCACTACGCGCCCGTGCACATGCCGACGGAGGACGACGACGACGCGCAGGCCGGGGAGAGAGACACGAAGTCGGGCATTCTCAGCCTCAAGGTCGTGGCGGCGCGCGACTTGGACGCGACGATCTCGAAGACGGCGAAGCTGTCGCCGTACGCGGAGATCGAGTTCGACGGCCGGCTTGTCGCGAGCACGAAGGTCGCGAAGGACACAAACGACCCCGAGTGGAACTACAGCGGCGAGCACATTGTGCTCGACAAGATCTCGTCGCTCATCACGGTGCGTGTGCGCGACAACCGGCGCTCGGAGGCGCTCGCGCCGCAAGTCGGCATATACAAAACGAAGCTGTCGAACCTGCTCGTCGAGAGCGAGAAGGGCCGGCAGTGGTTCACGATGCCGGACGGGAAGGGCGACATCAAGATCGACCTGCAGTGGAAACCGGCGAACGTCAGCGTGGGCGGGTCGACGAACAACTACGTCGAGCCCGTGGGTGTTATTCGCCTCACGATCAAGAACGCGAAGGATCTGCGCAACCTCGAGCACCTCGGCAAGATCGATCCTTACACGCGCGTGTTCTTGGGCAAGCGGTTGGTTGCCCGGACCGAGTGGTTTAAGAACGAGCTGAACCCGGTGTGGGACGAGGTGCTGTACATCCCCGTGGAGAACGAGCTGCAGGACCTGACGCTCGAGGTCATGGACGTCGAGGAGCGCGGCCGCGACCGGTCGCTCGGCGCGTTCAAGCTGAGCCTCGACAAAATCATCCGCAAGGATGCGCAGGATAACTACCTGGTGTTCATTTCCGACAAGTCGTTCACGAACAAGCTCATGCTGCCGAACCGCGGCCCGAAGGGCGTGCTCGAGTACGCCGTCGAGTTCTATCCGGCGATCCCTGTCGCCGGCCCGCAGCAGCGCGAGCGCATGCTCACGGACAAGAAGCTCATCGAGACGCTGAGAAAGAAGATCGAGGAGCAGGGCGGCGACACGAAGAAGGCGCTGACCGACCGCGAGCACCGCGAGCTGCTGCTCCGCGAAGAGAGGCTCGACTTCAGCGGCGTCGACATGCCGGTCGAGGAGCAGCTCAAGTACCCGGCGGGCGTGTTTGTGTTCGCAATCACGTCTCTCGAGGGCCACCACATCGGGCAGACCGTGCGCGTGTTTGCGAACAACTCGCCGTATCCGATCTACGTGTCGGAGCCGATCCAGTCGAGCAAGCGGTGGACCTGCGAGACGTGTCCCGACTTCGTGAGCGGGCAGATGTACCTCTCGAACGTCCGCGTCGAGATCGGCATGATCAAGAAGAAGGCCGGCGTCGCCGGGCTCGCCGACGTCGAGGACGCGGACGGCGAGTTCTCCGCGCACGACCGCTACGCCGGCGAGATCAACTTCGGATGCTTCGAGCTGCTGAGAGAGGCGTTCGACGCGCCGAAGATCTACGAGATGAAGAACGGCGCGAAGATCGGCGTCCAGGGCCGCTTCTTCCCGCTGCCGGGGCTGAAGCCGAGTCCGGAGGAGGACATGTCGGACCGCGGCTGCATCCAAGTCGACCTCGAAAAGGCCGTCGGCGTGGCCGCGGCCGACCGCAGCGGCTTGTCGGACCCGTACTGCGCGTTCTACTTGAACAACGACTCGGACCGCGTGTTCAAGTCGAAGACGCCGAAGCAGACGTTGAACCCGGTGTGGAACGAGAGCTTCCGGTTTGCCGTCGACAACGTGAAGGAGAGCTTCGTGAAGGCCATTGTCAACGACTGGGATATGGGCAATGCCGACGACTTCTTGGGCGGCTACAAGTTCGAGTTCTCGGAGCTAGAGCCGCTGGTCTGGAAGGACTACGAGGTGCCGCTCGAGTACATCAAAAAGAACCGCGAGACGCGCAGAAACAAGGAGGTGCCGGGGACTCTCTACCTGCGCATGCGCTTCCTCCCGGGCCACCTCGAGAAGAAGGGCGACCACTTCCTTATTGGTGCCGACGCCGTCGCGAAGACGGCCGGTGGGCTCGTCGCGAAGGGTGTCAGCGGCGGCTCGGCCGTCATCGGCACGCCGCAGCACCTGTTTAACAAAATCACGGGCCGCGAAGAGCAGGCTGCCGAGGATCCGGATATGGTGAACTTCTCGGCGAACCTCACGGAGATCACGGGGCTGTCCGATATCAAGAACGAGATCCAAATCCGCTTCTACTTGCTTGGTGAGGGCGAGCGCGAGGTCTACAAAACGTCGCCTATTAAGCTCGAGAACGGCGACGCTGTGCCGAACGTGACGTTCGAGTTCCGCGCGCTCCCGATGCAGGAGCTCGGCGTCAAGGTGCTCAGCCTGAAGTCGCTGGGCCGGCACTCGGATATCACGCAGACGTCCACGGATTTGGAGCCGGGCAACAAGGAAATCCGCATCAATCAGTCGGCTTCTTTGATGCTCGCGATTTCTCAGGACAGTGAGTAATCTCGCTTTCGAGTTATGTACACCTAATTCAATATTCAATTTTAGAGGTTTAGAGAGATTGCCGCGATGGGCCCGAATAACGGCTCGAAACAAATGTGAGGAGGGCCTAAGTCGAGGCAGGTTTGGGATGGCCTGGTGTAAACTCGTGATATGCACACGGTAAGATGCGATACATATGCGGCCCGTAATTCCGACGTATAAATGTTTACCCTGTGGGTCTTATACGTGTATGCGTCCTCAGTGAGTCACGAGCGCGACGCAGACGCAAGGACACGAAGTTTACATACGTCATGCATAATGCACTAACGTAGATATCGGTCGTTACCGCGATACCTGCCTCGTACGGATGCCACGTGTACCGACCTTAATAACGCAATAGTTTGTGGCATGTAATGTCTGAGACACACAAAAGGTCGAGTAGCTCTAGGAAGCCTTTATTTATTTATAGCACAGTCGCGAGATTTAAAATCTATTCTTTAATCACTTCTATGCCACACGATATTTCAAAGTGCACCCGTAGCAATTTTAGAGGAAGCGGGGGGTTTGTTACTGATTCCGGCATTGTCGGAGGGTGTCTCGGAATCTGAAACCACCATCAAGCCTGGGTGGGTACATATGCGCTCTTGAAAGGCTTTCCTATGGGCACACTTAACGGGGGAACAAGAGAAAATTTAAAAGCTGCTTTCGCGACTCAAAAGCAGTACTAGAGACGTTGGATCGACGTGCGCATACTATTATGCTCACGGAGAATTCATGCATCTAGAGATTGCATGATGGAAGAGGGAGCGGGATTAGGGGACCAGCGGCGCAGCGCATGCATATGATCGGAGAGCTATGAAACAATGATATCATAGAAAGTGGACCGGGTATCTCCATGGAATGTCAGCATGATGAAGTGGAAGATTGAAGATATCAGATCTTGAATAAAACGATAACCTTCTAGGATGACGAAAAATTGGGTTGCCATCAAAATAGGGGTTAAACCCGGTGACGCCCGCGTCTTTTCTTCGAACAGCGGCATTTTCGTCAAGGGCAGGACTACGCGAAGGTGCATGAATAACCTGCATATCGGTGGGTGCCTCGATAGAAAATCGGTCTCCGGGAAGGCACAATTGCCATTAAATGCTCATTCCCTAAACGGACACACATTCTCGACTCCTTTGTTTTAATAATGCATGCGCAAGTGCACCTCAAGCATATATTCCGACGTTGCGCTCTTTACTGAAACACTTGCCTACGTGCTTTTGAGACACATAGACCTTGCCAAGTACGGTACCAGCATCATAGTTCCAACACATTTCAGCCAAGAACGCATAGCACTGTTTGAGTAGGTATGCCGGCACATAATAAAGCAGACCTGCAGTCTCTCTACTTCGATGAGCACACTGACCCTCCTTTTATTGACGCTCATTATCATCAGCCCGCATACACAGGCACTGTTTCAAACCTTCAGTGGCACGATAATTCTTTTGTAATGAATGCAGCTGCCCATTACAGCTATGAATCTACCGCACGAAACGCAACAGAGCTAATCCCGCAACCGCAGCTCCATGCGCCACAGCATCAGCAAACGCAACATCAGCTGCAACAGCCACATCGGCCATCGCCACAACATATACAGGAGCTGGAGAAGGCACAGCAGTACCAACTCGGCAAAGCGCAGCTAGACCGACAGGCCTTGCTGCCGCAGAAACAGCGCAATCTCCAGAGAGGCGACACATCAGGGCACTGCTGGCCAGACTATCATGTCCAACCAGATCGCAATCATCAGCTAGATACTTATCCGTCTGTGACCCAGCCTGCCTCCCCTGTAGTCGCTCAGACACAAACCAACGTCGCCTCACCTCTCTACACGGGCCAATATTCAGTGGCATTTCTGCCTCCGACTCCTGTCGTGCCTCTTTTCGAGCCACAGGAGCAGCCAAAATTTCACCGACGTGTCGCACCGAAAAAGAAAAAGTCGGAGCGTGTTGAGAAAACCACTGGTGTTAGGCTACGGCGCAGGCGTGACACTGGAGTGTGCGAGAAAGACTACGATGGGCATATTTATCAAGCTTCACGACCAAACGTACAACTATGCTACCCCTATCGGTCTCCGCCGGCTTTCGCATCGCCATTTATCCCTGATGAGGCCTTCTACTACGAAGTCGGACACAAGGAAGTCCAGTCTAAGAACAGCTTCTTGTACCAAGAGCAGCTCTATCCCCACAATTCCAGCAACTACGCAGCACCCACTCCTTACTCACAGCCGTACGTCAGTCCTGGGAGCGACAAAGTGGCCTCTGGTGGGGATTTGTCGCGGCAATTGGCGCTGACACCAGGATCTATATGCGACTCACCCATCAATGTTTTACGCGGGGACTCTCAGTGTACCACTAACGAGCGGCGGGACTCAAAGGGCAGCCATCCCAGCGATGTGACCGAAACAAAGAGCTTAGGTAGCGACGAGGATGTCAATGAGCTGTGCCGAAAATTCGAGTGTCCCAAGGAAGCGTACAAAATCATTCAAAAGGTGATCGCCGAGCAACTTGAACACTTTTACACGACCGTGAGGGATCGGTGCAACAACTCCGAGAATTTTAACTCAGACTCAAAAACTCCTATTGCTAAGGCGCTGGTGATGGATTGTATGATACAGCAAATTAAAGCAAATCATAGGAAACGTGAGTAAGTTTGTAGAACTTTTTAGAGATCTGTAAGCTACGAGATATACGAGCGCACATGGCAGCAAAGTTGTTTTTTGCAGGCTAGACTCAACCCTTATTGGTTCCCCACATTATTTAACCCCATAATTCGTATATTCGAATGTTCAGTTACTGTTTTAAGAAGATATTTGAAAGTCTGCCTAAATGACCAACCTCACTATTTATCATTTGCGCATTTCTCAAAGCGAGCGTGCTATTTGGACAGCTGAAGAGCTTGGTCTTGAGTACAAACTCGAATGTTTCGACCGTGAGCCGACGACGAGGATGGCTCCCGAGGCTTATAAGAAGCTGTCGCCGACTCACACAGCCCCTGTGATTACTGATGTCACACCTTCTGGTCAGAAGATCGTGCTTGCAGAATCTGGCGCTGTTGTCGAGTACATCAATGCTATCTATGGCGATTCACAGCTATCCCTCACCAAAGAGGACCCTGATTTTGCAAACTATTTGTTTTGGTTGCACTTTGCGAATGCGTCCCTCATGTCCACGTACATGAGCCTGATGGGCTTACAATTTGCGGGGGCTCAAGATGCACCAGCCGCCGCTTTGTTCAAAGGTCGTCTAACCACCTACTTGGAACTGCTTGACGAACAGGCAAAGAAGACGACGTGGCTGGCTGGTGAGAAATTCACGCTTGCCGACATTCTCATGGTGTTCCCGTTGACGACGATGTCGAGCTTCATTCCGACGGACTTGAATCCGTATCCGTCATTGCAGGCCTATTTGAAGCGCATTATGGACCGACCTGCCTACCAGCGGGCAATGAAGAAAGGCGATCCGGAATTGAAATTAAAAATGTAACAGTGCTGACTAGAATCGGCAGACTTTATCAGGCTTAAATAACCTTAAATCAAGCTAGTTACGGTTAGTTAGCTCACAGTAACTAGAAGGCTTAAAGTGACTTGAACGCTCCAGATGACAAGGGTACGTCGCAGCGAGGTTTCATATGCGACCAAGAGTTGTGTTAAAGGGCCCAAGCGGCAATGGAAAAAATTGTAGTGCAATGCTATATTGCAAGACTCTGTGAGATATGCAGTCAAGGTCGACGTAAGTATGCAACATAGCAACGGGTATGTGTCCTAGACAGCATGAGAGTGTTATTCGGTGACACATAAGAAGGCTTCTGATGTATGCGAAGTTTCGGAGATATAAAATGCAATGAGATTAGAATAGATGCCACAGTGGAATGGAAAAGCTGGAAGATGCTCAGCGCATCGGCGGTGTCTGCGGGCGTAGTCCGTCGACATCTGGATGTACGGGAACAAGCGTGCGCGTTTGAAAATACGTCGGATCGAAAGCACCGCAGTTGAACACACTCGGACCCATCATCACCCACCCCGGACGCAGGCGAACTGGGAGTGTCTCTGGAGTTCTTGAGCAGACAATGTGCAGTCTGCGGCGCATGCTCGTAAAGTTCTCGATGATGTTGTAGATCCCCTCGGGCACAATATTGGCGCGATCGTGCTTTTTTTCTATAATCACGTCCGTGTCCACGTTGCAGTTGATGACGTCCGTGTCGGAAGTGCGGCGGATTGTTCCTTTGATCCCCATCAGGCAGTGCCAAGTGCTGGGAACGAACATAGACCCATCCGCAGGGGGACAATGCAGAGACTCGAGCGAGTTCACGCAGTACGTGATGTCCTCGCCGCGGCGGAATCCCCACCTGTCCATGAGACTACGGCCCTCCTCGATGCGCTGTGGAGGTACCCAGAAAAATAGCAGCGATGGGCGCGGCATGATAGCCTCTAAGCGGAGCTCATCGAAGGTCTCCGAGGGCCACTCGCAAACACAGCCTTGCAGCATCACGACATCAAACTGACACTTCATCTTCGCCAGTGCCGCAATTTGCTGGGGAATCTCCGCAGAGGTGCCCCATACGGTCGATTTGCCAGTAGAAACGCCAATTGGAGCGGGCGCATGCGAGAGATTGTGCCTTGCCTTGATTGCGTGTAGCAATTCGAGCTTTGGGTATCCGTGTAGCGGCAGCTCGATGTTTCGCACCCAGGTCTGCGGCAACACACCGTACTTCACAAACGTCGTCGAGTAGTCGTTGCCAAAATTCGGCAGGCGGTCGTTCTTCTTGATTTGAGCGATTGTTGACGGCGAATTCTTAAGCTCTTCGTCGTGAGTGCGCTTGGGTCCGTGAAAAGCTGATGCACGCGGCAGTTGAAGCGGCGACAACGGCTCAAGCGAGCCCAAAGCACTTTCGTCGGCGAACAGAGAAATGTGCTTCCGCGTTACCACCGGCGTCGACGCAGAGACGATTGTCGCGGACATTTCTGAGTCAGAAGGCGTAGAATTCGGTTGCACAAAAGAGCACGGAGCTTGGAAAGAAGATTCAAGGCACTGGGAGGAGCGGGTATCCGCCTGACCCTGGGCACGGCGGTTTTTTATCAGGTCTCGAGCGCGTTGGACGAGGTAGTTGTCTGACATCTATGCCTGAGTTGTAGTCGCTCCTGTGGTGAACAGGGAGGGCTTATATACTTGAGTTCACCGACGCGTCGAACATTGGGAGAGATATGTGAATATTGTGTGCGCAACAGGGTAGACGCGGCGAGCCGCGTTCTGGGACGCGTTCGGACGCATTGCGATAGATCTAAACGCGATATATAGCCATTAGCTTCTAAATTCTCGTCCAAGATTTCGTATCCTCGATACCTCCTCCTTCGCGATTTTTGCCAACGTGGGTTAAACGTATCGCGGAAACTGCCACTATCTACCGAAACTCTCGCACGCGTGTGTTGTGTATGAGCCTGCCTATCAGTGATCTCGACAACCCGCATATGAAGCGAGGACGACGCTCGTCGTTTGGCCGTTTGAAGCTGAGCACGGTGCTGTGCGTGGCTGTGTTTTTGGCCTTGATGATTTTTGGCATCTCGCGTACAAACTTGCCTAATACTTACAAGGACTATCTGCCACAAAAAACCGCCTCTGTTTCTGGTGTTCCTGCATCCTTGGAATGCACGCGCTCGTACGATGGCAAGAAACCCGTCAACCAGTACGTCGTAATGATTGATGCCGGGTCCTCGGGCTCGCGGGTCCACGTGTACCAATTCAACAACTGCCAACGCATGCCTGTGCTTGTAAACGAGGAGTTCAAGATGAAGGACGGCGGACTCAGCAGCTTTGACAGTGACGCCGCCGCCGCAGCCAAGTCGCTCGACTCTTTGCTGCAAGTTGCCGTTGATGCCGTTCCGGAGGAGCTACGGAAATGCACGCCAGTGTCCGTCATGGCCACTGCCGGCTTGCGTGCGCTTGGCGAGGAGAAATCCACGAAGATTTTGGATGCGGTTAAGGAGAGACTTGAATCCGAGTACCCGTTCGCGCTGGTTCAAGACGGCATCAAGATAATGAGCGGTGATGACGAGGGCGTTTACGCTTGGATCACGGCGAACTATCTTCTCGGAAACATCGGCACGAGCGAGAAAACGCCCACGGTTGCCGTGTTCGATTTAGGCGGTGGGTCGACGCAAATCGTCTTTGAGCCAACTATGAAGGAGACCCTCGGCGAAGGAGACTTCCGCCACGAGCTCACGT
This sequence comes from Starmerella roubikii, assembly GCA_030584945.1. NCBI lineage: Eukaryota > Fungi > Ascomycota > Dipodascomycetes > Dipodascales > Trichomonascaceae > Starmerella > Starmerella roubikii. The sequence goes on along the minus strand of JAJMCC010000032.1, from coordinate 18,373 downwards.
TCGGCGGGCGCGACTTTGTGCTGTACGAGCACTCGTATTTGGGCTACGGTCTCAACTCTGCTGTCGACAAGATGAACACGGAGATCGTGAAGATGCAGTCTGTTGGCGGCCCGAAGCTGAATTACGTGAACCCGTGCTTGGCTCCTGGCTCGACGTTCACGACGCGAGCGCTTGTTCCCGACGGAAGCACTTCACGCGACGGCGAGACGCTTGTCCAGAAGGAGGTCACATTCGTGGCGCCGCAAGTCGCGGCGCCACTGCAGTGCCGTGCGATTGCGGAGAAGATTCTTGAGAAGGACCACGTGTGTGCGAATCCGCCCTGCAGCTTCGGCGGCGTGCACCAGCCGCGCTTGCTCGATGCTTTCCCGATGGACTCAGACATGTACGTGTTCTCTTACTTTTACGACCGCACGGCGCCTCTGGGCATGCCCTCCTCGTTCTCGGTTGCCGAGCTCGGCCAGCTTGCGCAGCTTGTTTGCGACGGCACTGCTGCTTACTCGGCTTTCGAGATTTTCCCTGGCGCGGTTGAGCAGCTTAAGGGAAACCCGAAGTGGTGTGCGGAGCTCACATATATGGACGCCCTGTTGCGCTCTGGGTACGAACTGAAGGGCCACCGCGATGTCAAGATCGCTAAGAAGATCAATGGCAACGAGCTTGGGTGGTGTCTTGGCGCGTCGCTTCCGCTTCTCGACCGCACGAACTGGAGATGCCGCCCTTGAGTCTTAATATCTATAAAAGGAGTAAACTTTAGGTACATTACATAGAATCATTGTGCTAGCTGGAATGGTAGTCAGAGCAGCCAGAATAAATAGAGTGACAACCTAAATAAACAGAGTGATGGCCAGACTCACAGCCAGCTGGGCCATACATGTGGTAAGGCATATAGGTCCGCCCGCATTGGACGACGGAGTCAAGGGGTAAAATGCCAAGCTGACGCACCCATTCGAACGAACGCGCCCGTGAATTGCCACTGCACCATCGAGCTAAAAGCACCAAAATAGCCTCCTGGACCATCCTATACATAGCTTCTATCTAGCCGTTCTGAGCCATAAGGATACACGATATGCTTTACCCGCGCCCTACCCGGCTGCATTATATTTTTCAAAATTTTTTCAGTATCGCAGCTTAAAAAAAAACAACACCTTTGTTATGAGTGCAAATGATTTAAAGAACCTTTCTCTTTCGGATTCCAACAAGGCATCCGACTCTGCTCCGGCGGCTACGTCGAGCGAAACCGCGTCCGCCCCGCGTCGTTACGTCCCGCCCCACCGCGCGAACATGCCCGCGAGCTCGGCCCCTTCCTCTTCTGCCCCGCGAAGCAACTACTCGCAGGGCGGCGGCCGCAGCCGCGGCGGCAACTGGTCCAACGGCGGTGGCTCGTGGGGCGACTCCTTCGGCGGTGGCGCGTTCGGCTCGCGCTCGTCGCGAGGCGGCAACAACGGCCCGCGGGGCGGCGGCTCGCCGCACGACCGCGCTGCTGGAAAATACGTCAACGGCGAACACATTCCGGGTCCGCGCAACCAGCAGCTCGAGACCGAGCTGTTTGGCACGGCGGACGACACGAGCTTCCAGTCCACGGGCATCAAGTTCGACCAGTACGACGAGATCCCCGTCGAGGCGAGCGGTGACTCCGTCCCGGAGCCGGTGACGACGTTCACGTCGCCGCCCCTCGAAAAACACCTTCTAACGACGATCGAGCTCGCTCGCTACACGAAGCCGACCCCGGTCCAGAAGTACTCGATTCCGATCGTCAGCGAGCGCCGCGATCTGATGGCCTGTGCGCAGACCGGTTCCGGAAAGACCGGCGGCTTCCTTTTCCCGATCCTGTCGGAGATGTTCCTGAACGGGCCGTCAGCCCCGGTGGCCTCGACGGAGCGCAGCGGGCCCGCGCGGTTCCAGGGCCACAAGGCGCGCCCGCAGGCTCTAATTTTGGCGCCGACGCGCGAGCTTGTGTCGCAGATCTACGACGAGGCGATGAAGTTCACGTACCGGTCGTGGGTTCGGCCGTGCGTGATCTACGGTGGCGCGGATATCCGTCAGCAGCAGGCGCAGCTGCGGCGCGGGTGCGACCTGCTGATGGCGACGCCAGGAAGACTCGTGGACATGCTGGAGCGCGGCATGATTTCGCTCGCGAACATCCGGTACCTCGTGCTCGATGAGGCGGACCGCATGCTCGATATGGGCTTTGAGCCCCAGATCCGCCGCATCGTCGAGGGCGAGGACATGCCCGGCGTCGGCGACCGTCAAACGCTGATGTTCTCGGCGACCTTCCCCCACGAAATCCAGGTCCTTGCCGCCGACTTCCTCTCGGATTACATCTTCCTTTCCGTGGGCCGCGTGGGCTCGACGAGCGAGAACATCACGCAGGAGATTCTGTACGTTGAGGACTTCGACAAGCGCATGACTCTGCTCGACATCCTGCCGACGACGGACGGCCTCATTCTCGTGTTCGTTGAGACGAAGCGCGAGGCCGACAGCCTCACGTGGTACCTCCTCGACCAGCAGATCGCGGCGACTTCCATCCACGGCGACCGCACGCAGCAGGAGCGCGAGGCCGCGTTGCGCGCGTTCCGCTCGGGCGAGGCGCCGATTATGGTCGCGACGGCCGTCGCGGCGCGCGGCCTCGATATCCCGAACGTCACGCACGTCATCAACTACGACCTGCCGAACGACGTCGACGACTACGTTCATCGGATCGGACGTACGGGCAGAGCCGGCAACACCGGTGTGGCGACGTCGTTCTTCAACCGCAACAGCCGCGGCATCGCGCGCGACCTCATCACGCTGCTCGAAGAGGCGAACCAGGAGGTGCCGGACTTCCTCGAGGTTGTCTCGCGCGAGAACAGCTTCGGTCGTGGCGGCCGCGGCGGCCGTGGCGGCCGCGGCGGCGGACGCAATGCGGGCACGCGCGACTGGCGCCGGACCCCCGGCTCGGGCGGCTTTGGCGGCGGCTCCAGCGGCGGCTTTGGCGGCGGCTTTGGCGGCAGCAACTACGGCGGCGGCTTTGGCGGCTACGGCGGTGGATGGTAAACTCGGATGCAAACCTCCGGCCGCGCAATACTCGGACGGAACCTCGGATGGAATCTCGGATGGTAACTATTTATTAGCATGAATCGAGCACGCTTCGCGGTGTGGCGCGATGAGAACCGCGAAGCGTTCCAAATTTAACGCGGAGCGTTTACAAAACTAGAAAAACGTTATGTACAAGACTAGTTATTTTTGCCTAACGTAACTCATGGCCTCGGCGGAGTTCGAGCTGCCGCGATTGGATCGAACCGGATTCGCCGGCGTGCTCGCCGGGCCGACTAATTTGCCGGCTTGTCTACATACGGCGGATAAACTGGCTGTCGACTGTCTGCCCATTACTGCACGACCAATCATATACTCGCGATTTTCATGCCGCCTGAGATGCAGCCTGCAATTAATATACGATCGGCCCCTGCAGATAGTCGATTTTATAGTAAGACAATTAAAAGTATGCTACGGATGCCTAGCGATCGTTCATAAAAGCCAATTAGATAGATAATGACATGCAGATAACACCACGATAACGAGGAGCCGCCACTAGTCGCGTTTACTCATCCTCGGCGCGAGCGGAGCACCGGAAATTAAGCGCATCGTGTAGCTTATGCGCTTACGCGATCGCTTAGAAATTCGTGACGGGGGCGAACCTGCTCGTCGGCGCCTATTTCCGCATTGAGAAAGAAAGTAAAATGTTTCAAATGGATATTTATGAAACTTTTCAAAAACTGACACAGGATCTAAGCGCAAGAACACCCTAGCGCGAGTACATGACTCACAATTCAAGACTGTTATTCTGGGATGCGGCAGAAAATCACTCCAATGACTATTCCTTGCATTAGACCACGTGACAACATTTTTTTCGTAATTGGGTCGCTGGTGATTGACCATGCCCGAGTCAGGTGACAAAAGTGCATACCTACATACGCGAGCGGCATGCGCCTCCCTTCGATGAGAGCAGCTTCACAGCGACGGCAGATGATATTTGAAGGATAAATACACACCATTTGTAGCGGGTATTGTATTAATATGTGGCGCGAAAATATCTAGTCGCATTCGGGTCTCGCATGGCCTAGGATGGCTGATCTGTCACCGTGTTTTACGCGTTTAACCCTTGACCTTGTAAAATTTTCTTACCTATTACATAACAGAGTATTCAGCGGCGGGCGATCTCATATATAAGCGATCGGAAAGCGCCGGGATAACTTCTATCTCACTAGAAGTCTTCTAAAAATGCAGCCCGTTATTGTTGCCCTTTCTCTCCTCGCCGGCGCCCAGGCTGCCAACACGACTAACGCCACCAACGTCACCAACGCCACCAATGGCACCACCGCCACCGCTTCGGCGGGCGCTGGCAACATTGCCCAGGTCGGCACCGCTGCTGGCCTTGTCGGTCTTGCTGCTTACTTCCTCTAAGAAGTGTAGAGTATGATTGTTGTGTGCATTCTTTTTTTGTGCATTTTTTCTCTCTCTCCCACGCTGGGCTGCGTTTGCATCTAATGGTCGTCCCCGCGACTCTCTAATAATGTAGTCTAGTTATTTAAAGGAAAAAAGATGTTACTGACCCATTATTCACTTTATCCATTTCATACAATTCTTCAGCTGCCACACGTGGATCCCCAAGTCCCTCACTGTGGGACTAGGTCGCAACTAGCCTGGGGGAGGGACCTGGGGCAGAGCAATCTATTCCAGAGGTGGTGCTTCGCCACGCTAGAGCAAACTTTCGAGACGCGGGCCGCCCACATTTTCCAGTGACTGCATTTACGTGTTTGTTTAGCTTGCTCGCCCCTTTTTTTACGCGCGGCTTGTTTTCTCTCCTGCCCTCCTCCTATGTGATTCCACGCGATTCCAAGCCTCCTTCAACCCTAGCACGCTACCCCTTTCTCAGCTAGGGCAGTGAGGCTTGGTTGTTGCGGTCGCAACAAATCTACCATTTTTATGGATAAAGAATACAGATAGCTCCCAGCAACCATTGATAGAATTTCCTCCCTCATTTTGGCCTTCCAACATACCTTTCTAGCAATTTTCTTCCAAAATTTTGCGGTTTGATCTTGGAGAGGTGGCGGGGATCTGACGCATGCTGAGTTTATTATTAACCCCTGATTTACGGATTCGGATATAGTTATGTAAGCAGAAACAAGTGTATAAATTCCCTGGGGCGACCGCTCTTTAGCCCACCTACCAACTAATACATTCTGAGATGAACGCTGCTATCCTTGCTGTCCTCGCTGCCACTGCCTCTGCCGCCAACAACTCCACTTCGGGTGCTGTCACCTTCGGCTCGGCCAACGGTGCCGTTGCCGCCGCCGGTGTCGGCGCCGTCGTTGGCGCTGCCGCGCTCTTCCTTTAAAAGTGCCACTTAGTGCTAATAACAGAAGCCCGCTGACCAACTGGGTGACTGTAGTATAAATAGTAATATGGTATATTTTATTAAAGACGCTTCCGTAGGCTATCAATATCAAGCCGCTCATTGTTTGCTGTTATCTATGGTCTCGACCCTTAATTGCTAGGACCCTATCTAATATAGTGTGCGTCACCACCCAGCTAGCCGTAAGGGATAGGTGTGACGATCCCTAGAGGTTATCTATGAGCTGAGGGGCACGTGTAGATTGGCTCTGAAAGATTGAATCTTGATTGTGCCGATCTCAAGGTAGTTTGATCCATACCCGCCATCGAGACATTGATTTTTAGCTTGCTCGAGTGAAGTGGGTCAATATGAGAGTGGCACTCTGATGTACACTGCCACAGCTCTTAGTGGGATTCGATGTAGTCTGATTGTAGTGAATTTAGAAGTGCTATTGTATCGCTTTACTCAAGGCCTTTCAGAAAGGCCTCGGCGGGAGCCACGCTTGCAGCAGCTTATCTATGGCAGAACTTTCCATGGCAGATCACCTACGGCCTAGGATTCGCTAAGGGGACCACTCATAGAATGAGTCACTCATAGATACTTATGATCGATGTCGGACACCGCCTGATGGCGTTCCAGATACGTCCATCCCAGATTCAAGGTGTTCATGCTCCAACAAGGTCCAGCTTCAAGGATAATAAACTTATGATAGTCACATAGCGTTGCCGCATTCAAGCACGATATCCATAGCACTACGGACTCAACCTCATTGTTCCGACTTCAAAGTTTAACGCAGTATGCTTAAATATTATAGAGATTTTAGAGATCGCCCTTCGAGCCGACCTCGAACGTGACCTGCTTGCCCGTGATCTTAGTGTAGACGTGCTGGAAAGAGTCGACCTTGTAGTCAACCGAGGTGAACTCCTTCGGGTCGAGGTAGACCTTGTAAAGGCGGTTGCCACCGACCTGGTAGCGCAAACGCTTGCCAACAATGTCGGCCGGGTAGACAAGGTCCTCGAGAAGGGCGTCGTGGACAGCCGAGAGAGTGCGGCTCCGCGGGCGCTTCTGGCTCTGCTTCGAGCCCTTGCGGCCGGGCTTCGGGAGGATACGGCGCTCGCCGAGGAAGAGCACGTGGCGGTCGGGGAACTTCTTCTCGAGCTCGCGGATAAGGCGCTGCTGCTTCTGCTGGACCTTGTGGATAAGCGCGAGCTGGGGGACGGGGACCCAGATGATCAGAGCGCTCTTGCCCTGGCCGTTCGTGGTTTCCTTGGCAGAAATGAACTGGAAGGCACGGATATCGGCCTTCAAGTCGCTCGTGTTCTCGAGCTCAACGAGAGCACTGGCGACCTTCAAGTCGAGATCGCTGGGTTCCGAATTAAGAATCTTGTTGGCGGCAGACATTAAAGCTGGTCTTTGGTCGAATCTTGGTGAAATTTTGGCAGTTCGGGGTTGACCCTGCGGGAGGGGCGTCGCTGAGCGTATCACGTAATAAAGCACCGGATTCTTTTTGGGAGCCCTATGTATTAGTAAGCCACAAATGAGCAGCTGTCGCGGTAGCGCGGAAAGAGAGAGCTGAGATACGCGGTTATTTAGTGAAAGGTATCAAAATGTACTTCAATTAATTGAATATTGCTCGAGAGGTCATTCTGTTCAACTGCCCTCTCTAGCCAGCCAAATTAGATGTAGGCCAAAAGCATCAAAAGCAGCGTCGAGGCACTCAGGAACGGTGTATTGGCTTCAACTCCATCTTTAGACGAGCTTGACGATCTCGACGAACTTGACGAGCTCGAACTTGAGGAACTCGCTGAGCTCGACGAGCTGGTTGAAGAGGCACTAGTGGATGTGCTCGAAGAGGAGGTCGACGACGTTGTTGCGACGGAGGATGTGCTTGACGAATCTGCTGAGCTCGTCGAACTGGCGCTCGCGCTGGAACTCGTACTGGAGTCCGAGTCGTCGGAATCGGGGTTATCCAGTTCAGAGCCGCTCTGCGTGTTGGGCCCATTAAATCCTAAGGGCTTCCCAGCGCCTGATTCGATGAGTGACTTCGCATACGTAGGCGTGTCCGGAATAGTGGCGTTCGCCTCGACTTCCCACACACCCGACTCAAAGGCGGGACACTCCATAGCGCCGCCGCTCAAATCGGCGCCGCCGTCACCGCTCGGGTCACTAGTGCTATTGAGCTTGTTCTTGAACGTCGAGTAGTCGTCAAGTTCCTCGATATCGCCGCTGCTGTCCAACTCCACGAGACCGTAATTGTTCGCCGCCTGCCAATACTCGTATACAAGGCCGCCGGAATACACAGAAGACATGTCTGTTGAGTAGAGGCTCGGGACCTCATCGAATAACCGCGGGCTCGGGTCATTGCAGCCGTACTCGCTCAAAAACAGGGGAATAGAGTAGTTTGCGTACTGCTGGACGTTTGACGCCCATCCGCTCTGCTCAAACGAAGACACGCCACACCACGAGTAGTCGTTCATGCCGAACATGTCGATGCGCTCGCTGTCGTTGCCACAGTTCAAGTAGGTCATCTGCTGCCATCGGTTCGAGCTGATGTCTGCTGCCGAGTAACCGACGGGGATTGTGCGGTTCGAGTGCTTCTGGATATATTCCTTCATGTCGCGGACGGTTGCTTTGATGTAAGGTGCAGCCACCGATGTCTCGTCGTTATTGATGACCTCGTTAGAAGCAAAGAAGCCCAAAACGTTGTCGTAGTCCTTGAAGGCGTCGATCGTGGCAAACACATGCTGCAAGAACCCGGAATTATAAGACACTGCCAGCGTGGACTCGTTCTGCCGGTTCAGGCTCTGGTCAGGCGTGCTGACATCCAAAAGAAGGTAGATTCCAGCGTCAGCAAGCACCTCCATGCACTCGTCGTGATTAGCCGAGTTGTCGACTGTATAGACCCTTATAGTGTTCAGTCCGAGATCCTTGAAATATTGGACATCGCGCTTACAGCCGTCGACATCAGCCAACGGGTCCGTGAGATTACTGGATCCGCCTTCCTGGTATGCGACGCCGCGAATGTAGAAACGATCATCGCCTTGGTAGAAGGCATTGCCGTCGATCGTGATCGGCTCGAGGGCGGTGGACAGGCTAAGAAGAGATGCTAGAAGTGACCACATGCGAGAGACAAAGACTGCTTGTAGAAATACTGGTTCGGGAAAAGGCTATTTGCAAAATGTCTTCTCGAGAAAAGAGTGCTTGCGAAAGACAGACTTGCCCACTCCTATTGTAAGATTTGTTTAAAATATATACATATCGCTGTACATGTGTGTACACCGTGCCCTTACCTACATACCGCGTGCGAGTAGTTTGCCTTGCCCTTGTTGCTCAACCCGGCCTCTCTCTGCGCAATACGCGGGTTTTCGTGTAGTGATTGACAGCTACGCCTCCTTATGCGGGGAATAATGGCGGGCCAGCCGATCCAAAAATAATCTTAAGAAACTAAGAATAACCTAGCTAATCGAGGCAAGAGATGGCACGAAATCAGCTATGACATATACGGCTAAAAATACATCTAATCTTGCCCTTTGTTTCAATGTTTTGTGCGCAGTGAGAACTTAAGAACTCGCCGGGAAATTTCTAAGACGCATAAAAAACAGAGTGCTTAATCGTAATTCAGATTCAAATATGCTTAATTGGTGCAAGTACGTACTGATCTCACAGACCGGGGCCACCCACGCATTTAGTGCACATTATCCACTACCGATCTGTGGTCAACTTCGTACATACATTTCACATATATCGACAATTTAGATCTGTAACTCGGCCTCCTTTTCAGTCTCCGTTTCAGTCGTGTTTATAAATTGCTCTTTTTCGATGTCCACTTTCTCCTCGATGGTGCTCTCCCCAACATTCACTTTTTCGGATGCGGCATCCTCAGACTTGAGTTCAGACTCAGGTTCTTCAAGCTCGACGCTTTCAGGCTCCAATTCGTCGACTTTCACTTCAGACTTGGATTCTTCCGGATTGGATTCATCCGGATTGGATTCCTTCGTTTCCTGCTTCGCAGCTTCCGGCTTCTTTTTGATGGGAATTTCAAAGTACTCTTGATCTTCGGGCCTCATGTCCGCCGACTGAGGGCTCTTGTCAAGGTACTTGCTCAGATTCACTCCGAGAGACGGCGTTCCCTGAGCACTCTTACCCGGCTCCCCTTCCGCGACGAGGTCATCAAATGAGAGGCTCAGTTTAGGCGGGTTGAACGTCTCCTCTTCAGGATCGAGAGTCGTGTCTGGAACGTGGTCCAACAGCGAGCTCAGGGCCGGAATGTCAGCACCCTTAGGCTCAGCACTGGCAAGAGCTCCAACAGTCTCGTGTGGTAGCGGCTGCAAATCGCTGATCGCGACCTGGTTGGGGTCAATGGAATGCCGAATCGCCGACTCCAATTCGAGTTTTGTCAGTGTATCGATCTCTGGCTCACTTCGCCGCGCTTCGGTATGCGCCGGAGCTACTATAGTGAGCGGACCGGTGTCTGAATCGTCTTCAAGCTCCGCGATTTCCCATACAGGCGCGCTTGCAACCACAATGGCAAGAGTTGTTTTAGGAGCCGTCACGCTAGACGGCAAACGCCGTTTGGCCCCTAGTTTGGGGCCTCGTGCGCGAGGATTCCGAGGCATCGCTTTGAGCTGGGCGTCGGCGGACTCGTTCGTATCCACAGATTTGTTGACATGCTCGTCCAAGAGAGCAGCTTCCTGCGTCTCCGTAGCCTCCTTGCTCTCTTTAAAAGTCGGCGGACGCGAAAGGGCCGCGTTCAAATCGGCGAATCGCGCGCTAAAGCCCGAAGAAGCCGGCTTGGGCTTCGGCTTCAGAACAGGCTTCGGCTTCGGGGCGTCGTGCTCTTTCAAAACAGCCTCAAATCGAGAGGCCAACGCGCTCTTCGGCTTTGGCGGCTTCGGCTTAACCTTCGCTTCTTCAGTGGGCCTCCGTGCAGGCTTCGCCGGCTTCGGGGGAAGGTCCTTCGACTGCGCATCGGCGTCTTTTGAGTCTGTTACCGGAGAGGCCACATCAGAGGCCACATCAGAAGATTCTGTGTTGGTACGAGTAGGACGCTTTGCAGGCTTCGGAGGCGCAGTCTTCGAAGGGATGTCTGAAGAGGATGCCAAGGACTGGGAGGCAGCTTCAGTCCCTTTTTTATCCTGACTTCGTGCAGGTTCACTTGTGGCTTCCGTGACTGAAGGAGGGGCTTTTGTATCTTCTTCGTCGGACTTTTTAGCGTCAGCCCCGCCAGAATCCGGCGATTTGAAGGAAGCCTTGCTGGGTTCCTCCAAGGGCAATTTCTCTATCTTTTGCGCTGATCCTTTCTCGGGCGTTTCCTCCGGAGTTGCTTCAGAACTTTCGAGAGGAATGCCTTCACTAGGGCCTTCGGGAGACTTCGGAGGAGCAATTAGCTCGTCATCAGATATGGGCTTACTGGGCCGTTTCGTAGGTTTCGGAGGGGGCCCAGAAGTTTCGGCTTCAGGTTTCTTCTCTTCGGTTTTCGCGCTAATAGCGTCCGTCTCCGGAATTTTCTTCTCTTCGCTCTTAGTCGGACGCTTGGAAGGCTTTGGAGGCGCAATTTGGTCACTGGAAACCTCCTCCCGCAGTTTTTCTTTAACTGGAGGTTTCTCTAGTGTTTCTCCAGCCACTGTAGGCTCCTTAGGTTCGGCGGGCTCGCTCGCAGCAGAGAGGGCGTCTTCCTGTGGAGTCTCATCGACCTCAGGAATGACCGTCAAATCCAAGTCCTCATTGACTGGCAGCTCCTTTTGCACCCGCTCTCTCACAGCGGCTTCGTGCTCTGCAACCTCATCCATCGGCGGCGCATCCACAACCTCCCCCTTGATACATTTCTCTCTAGCAAGCTCCTCTTTCGCCAGCCTGACCTCCTCGGCTTTGCGAATCTCCTCGACAGTCTTCGCATCCAAGCCTTCTTTATACTCCTTGTGGATAACTTCCGCGTCTTGTGGGTCCTCATCGAGCTCCTTCTCTACGTCGAACACATCTTCTTCGGGCTCGAGTGAATCTCTGAGCTCTTTTTCCCTCTTGCATTCGTCGAATTCTTCACGCGCCTCCTCAATTTCCTGGGCAAGCTCGGTGTACTTTGACGCAGGCGCCTCCTCCGAATCGATTTGAGGCTCGGACTTAGATCGGGCGTTCGGAGTCTCAAGCTCGCTCTTCAACCGCATTTCTTCCCTTGCATCGGCAAGCTCTGTTCCGGCATCCTCGAACTCCCGTTCGTAAGTTTCCTTCGACTCCAATTTCGGCCTGTTACTCGGTTTCTCGGGCACGTCCTCGGGCGATACCTTCTGCGCACCAGGACCCAAGAATGGGTAGTGCAATGCGCGTGAAGTAGGTCCTCCGGGGCCCTCGGCGTCGAGCTTGTCTGCTGTCTCCTTGAACAGGGCAATTGCTTCCGGATTCGAGGCAGCTCCTTGAGTATCCAAGCTCTCTAAGCGAGCTTGCAGATCTGTTGCTGTGCGGAATTGAGGCTCCTCGGGCTCTGCCGGCAGAATGCCGATTTTACGTCCTGGACGGTGTGCTGGCTTCGGTGGAGGTGCTTGAGACTCTTCAACATCCTTGCTAGATTTAATACCAAAATCAAATTCGGTCGATTCAGACTGTTTCAAAGTCTGAGGGCGGTTCTTCGGACGCGGGGGCGGATCCATGTGCAGAGAGGGCGATTGGTTATGGGCAGGATATGACCAACTCCTGGAGTTAAACAACTACCGGAACGGAAAGGCGCAAACGAACGGTGCGAATACGAACTATTAAATCCTGGCAATAGACTCAATTAAAAAAATCCGATAATTCCCTCTAAATTAAGGTCGCGGCTAGATCAAGTCTAGATTCATATACGAGCAACCCGAAGCCAGAGCAAGACTCGCAAGCGTAGCCTCACACGAGAGGATCTGCTCAGCCACTGGCCGCGTGGCTGCATCACTGGTGACTTTATACGCGCTCTACTACGTATATACAACGCGGACTAGCTGTAATATATGACTCCATGCGTATAAGTACTCTTCACGAACGATGTCTACCCGAGAACGAGGCGGAAGATGTCGTTGAACACGAAATATTGGCCACCGTCTTGCACGAGGTGGAACACTTGAGAGTAGCCCTTCGGGTGGGCCTCGTCGTCAATGGTGAGCTGGCCCGTGACCATGACGATGACGTCTTGAGAGCCGGGAGAGCCAGGCTGCGCGTCCAAAGTAGTGACCTTGTGCTGCGTCTTCTGGAACGGGAGCGAGGTGAGTTTTTCGACAATGGCCTGGGCGCCCTGCACCTGACTGGTCTCGAACGTCATCATCGACGAGTCGCGATAGAGCGACCCGAGCGTCGAGCGATCAGTCTCGAACTGATTGTAGTAGACCTGAACGAACTGCTGAGCGAGCGAGTTGTAGTCAAAGGACATTTTCTAAGAAATCCAGTTTGGGCAGGTTTGGGGAAGGCTTGACAAAGGGCAAAAGATGCGCGAACGCCAAAGCGCAGATTGCGATTCGTTGGTAAACAAGCTGCAGTCGGGTCAACAGTCTTCGTTTGACGCACCGCGATCCCACGGTTAAATACTCCAGAGTATTTGGTTCCGTGAGAAATACATCGTTGGATCTAAAAAGGTTAAGTAGATCTAGTGGATGAATGTGAGAGCGATGCAAACGCGCACTGCTTGTATCCGATAGCTGAATTATCGCTATATATTGCTGTAACTCCGATTCACACAGATACCTCCGAGACTCGATCCTCTGTGGAAGCCAGGGTAACCACTGATAAACGGATCCGTATTCACGTGCGGTTATGACGGCTGGCGACGCAGTATTGGACGGGTACAAGCAGACAGCGTCGTGGTATGAGAACGGCGTTGAATGGCTTACAGATGTCATCGACTTCTACCGTGAGCGCGCCGCAATAGAGCGGGAGGCGGCCCAGAAGCTCGCGTCCCTAGCATCGAAGCACATCACGAAGAAGGCCAATTGGTCGGCGAAGGTCAGCGTAGGCGACAAGCCACTAACGACCCCAGGATCGCTCGAAAACATGACAATGCAGTCGTGGATGACGGCGCTTACGGAGACCGAGAACATTGCGAAAGAACGGCGGCTTCTTGCCGATGAGCTTTCTGGTGGCATAGCCGACGATCTAGGGCGGCTTGGCGCGCGATTCGAGGAGTTCGGGCGAAACTACAAGCGGTTCAACGAGTCCCTAGAAGAGTACACCGAGAAAACGGCGAGCCAAGTGAAGCGCGCGAAACATCAGTACCGCGAGGCCTGTGAAGCGATGGAGAGCGCGCGGGCGAAAGGCAAGAAAAACACCGAGCCCAAGGAAAACGAGATGTACCGGATGAAGAACCAGTACCTTGTCCAGCTGAACGTTGCGAACCGCTTGAAGGACAAGTACTTCCATGACGACGTGCCCGAACTGCTCGACACCATGCAGCGCGCGAACGAGGCGCGCGTCGCGCAAACAAACCGGCTGCTTCTGACTGCGTGCCAGCTTGAGAAGCAGCGATTGAGCAACCAGTCGAAGTGTTTGGACGCCGTGTCGCAGGCCGTCAACGCGAACAACCCGTCGCTCGACTCGGACATGTTTGTGGAGCACAACGCGAACAGCTTCCAGTGGGCCGACCCTCCGGACTTCGTTTTCGAGCCGAGCCCAATTTGGCACGACGACGACAGCATGTACACGCAGTCTGAGGACGCGCTGAGACACCTTGGCGCCTTGCTTGGTGACGCGAACACGCGGCTTGAGGGGCTCACTATGGACTCGGAAGCTGCGCTCAAGACCTACGAAGCCGCGCAAAAGAGCGCAGCGACGTCGGATTTCTCGAAGCTGACGCCCGTGCAGGCGGCGCCGTTGATCGCCGCGCCGGCAGCGGCGCTGAAAAAACTCGTGGAGTGCGAGAACCAGCGCGTCAGCACTGAGGTCGAGATCGAGGCGATCGAGGCGGCCACGGCCGGGATCGACATGTCACACGTGCCGCAAACGCGCATTAAAACCCACAGGACCTTGTTCGGAAAGAAGAAAGAGGTCGTGGAGGTCGTCGATTCGGCAGGCGTCTCGACGCACTCGGGCCGCGCGCTCGGCTTACAGTCACTACTAGCCAGAACGAAGATCAGCGGCCACAGCAATGCCGGCAGTGGTTCTGGAGGAGGCGCGCAGGCGAATGTCAAGTACGACTTCACTGCGGTGGGTCCCGGCGAGTTGAGCGTTTCCGCGGGCGAAGTCCTCGACTTGGTGGACAACGACGACGGCAGCGGCTGGGTAAAGCTTGCGGGACCGGGCGGCACGGGGCTGGTCCCAGCCAGCTATGTGGATGTGCTGTTTGGCGGCATGAAGCCCGGAGAGTCGGCAAAGCCTCCGCCGCCGCCGCCGTCGCGGGGCTCGAACCCGAAAATGGTTGCGCTTTACGCATACGATGCGACAGCTGAGGGCCAGCTCAGCATCCAGCCTCAGGACGTAATAACCGTCGTTCAAGGTGACAGCGGCGGCTGGACAACCGGCATCCTCGCAGGGAAGCAGGGGATATTCCCCACTGCTTATGCGAGTCCACTCTAGGACTTCAGAGGAAGTGGTCTGCTGAAGGAAAAATTAACCGAATCGCATAGATACGTATATCCCTTTAATGATTATGAATGATGGGCCGACAAACAAATTTTGTTACAGAGGTTTTATGAACGGAACGGGAGCCTCAATACCTTGGAATTTCATCTCGCAGAAAAACTGGATGGCCTCTTCCGCGCTCTCGGGCAGCTCTTCGACTTTCGCATACCGCTGCGGCGCGTGAAATAATGTATATGGAGCCACCACGGCCGACGGCGGTACAACACTGCCGTCGGGGATGATCGTGCAGTCTCTGATCACGGCATGCGCGCCAATCTGACAATTCTTGCCAATGATAACGCGCGATCCAATGCTTGCCGCCATGATCACTGTATCGGAGCCGATGGACACATAGTTGCCTATTCTAAGCGGCGTATACTCCCCAGTTGGTTTACGCGCAGGTTGTAGCACGGCTCTGCTGCCTATGACAACGTGCTTGCCCCAGCTGATGATGGGGCGGCCATTGTTCAGCTCACCGTGAATCTCTGCGAGCGACTCGACGATGCTTACGCCTTGGTGGACGATGAACTGTGCACCGTGGATCTTTGCCGTTTTGGCGATGGCGTTGCCGTGGCGATTGTAGGTGTATTTCATGCTCCTGGCCCCTCAGTGGGTCGGATCGAGGGAGAGGTACCTAAGCAGGAAATAAAAAAGAGAAACAAACAGTCAAAAACGTACGTACTGTGATGCAATCATATACTTTAAGTCAAAAATGTACCTACTATGTCATAGATGCAGTCATATGAGTGAAGTCGCGTTCGTTCAAAAAAAAGTCATTGATCTGTTCGCACGTGTTGCTCGTCTTAATCAGTGCTCATTGAACAGCATTCTTTTATTTACTTAAAAATAAATTCAGTCGCATCCATACTGTTTCCGCATCAGCATCCTCAAAACGCGTCACTCTCCTCCAATCTGAGCGCGTGCGTTACAGGGGTGCATGTATATATTTTTAGGTTGTTTTACGTGGCGTTCCCCTAAACATGTTGTATCAACTCGAGTGTGGTATTCAGAATTACGACTGGGGCAAGCTCGGCAAGGATTCGCGGGTCGCTCATTTCGCGCAGAGTCTTGGCACGCAAACTAACAGCGACGAGCCGTATGCCGAGCTCTGGATGGGAACGCACCCGAAAGCACCTTCGAAGACGATCGGCCTTGGATCTGATCAGAAGGGTTTAGATGAGAATCTGCGCACGCTTTTGAAGGACCATCCCGAAGAGCTAGGCCAGAAGGTCGCGCAGACCTTCGGCTCGGGAGAACTGCCGTTTTTGTTCAAGGTGCTGTCCATTAGGAAGGCTCTCAGCATCCAGGCACACCCGGACAAGGCGCTCGGAAAGCAGCTGAGAGCACGGGATCCGAAGAACTACCCGGACGATAATCACAAGCCTGAAATGGCGATCGCGCTAACCGAGTTCGAGGGCTTCTGCGGCTTCCGTCCCCTCGGGGAGATCAGCACGTTCTTGAAGACGGTTCCCGAATTCGTCGAATTGGTCAGCTCCCAAACTGCTGAGGAGTTCGAGAAAGAGAGGTCCACTAATGGCAAGCACGCGCTGAAACTGCTCTTCAGTGCCGTAATGAATGCGCCCGCCGAGGCCGTCGACGCGCTCGCGCCGAAACTCGCCGAGCGTGCGGCCAAGGAGGGCAGCCAGTTCGCCGGTGGCGCGGCCTTTGGCGGAAAGCCGCTCGCCGATCTCCTCGTCCGTGTGAACGAGCAGTTCCCGCGCGACATCGGCCTCTTCTGCGGCGGGCTCATGCTGAACTATGTGAGGCTCCACAAGGGCGAGGCGATGTTCCTGAGAGCTAAAGACGTGCACGCGTATATCAGCGGCGACATCATTGAGTGCATGGCCGCGAGTGACAACGTTGTGAGGGCCGGGTTCACGCCGAAGTTCAAGGACGTCAGCGCGCTCGTCGACATGCTCACGTACGACTCTGGGTCCGTGGACGATCAAAAGATGAAGCCCGAGGCCTTCAGCCACGTCACCGGCGGGAAGCAGCAGCTTTTTGACCCGCCGATCGACGAGTTCGCCGTGCTCCAGCAGACAACGGATAAGGAGGCGAAGTTCGACGGGATCCCGTCGGCGTCAATCTTCATTGTCACAGAGGGAGCGGGCAAGCTGCTTGTAGAGGGGGCCTCTCTCGAGTATAAGGAGGGATTCGTCTTTTTTGTCGGAGCGAGCACACCGTTTACAATCGAGGCCGCGGAGCCCACTGTGAGCTATCACGCTTTTACTATCGTATAAGAAATAGGCATCCCAAAGCGAGCTGTGCAGAGAAACTGTCTTTTGGTTGGGCCCGTGCGCGCTTAACAAGAGCACAACACTTAGTAGATAGAATGTAATTATGTTCATAACTATTCGCACACTCAATGGGCGCTCGCTAAGAATGCTTTCACTCGTCTTTTCAACTCACCAGCAGCGTGTTGATACGGATTGAGCTTCTTGTCCCACTGCATTGCCGTGTAGTCGTCGCCGTGCCTTGCCACAAGCCTCGCCAGCCAAGCTTGCTCTTCACTGCTCTGCACCCTCGGCTTGCTCGTCTTTTGCTTCGCCATCTCCTCGAGCTTCGCGACGACCTCCGTCTTCGGCTTCGAGGGCACAACGGGAGCGTCTATGTCATCTTCTGGAGAGCTATACTCAATGCGTGTGTTGCCCTCACCATCGCGCACAATTCGCGCCGTCGGAGTAGACTTATGACGAGTCTTGATCTCAGCGGAGTCTTTTGTTGCTACACCGCCACGCGCCTTCTCTGTATTCGCCGTCAAGCCCAAATTTTCGTAGTTTTGGCTAACTGTAAGTTTTCGATCCCAATTGGCCGTAATCAGCGGATTGCCGAAATCAAGATTTTTCTGCTTCTCCTTGCGAGCTCTTCGCCGCACTTTATTGTTGAAACCGCTCTTAGCGAGCTTTCGTCTGCGAATCCCACTAGGCATGAAAAATATATTTTTTGCACCCTGCCCTACCTATATTAACACGCACGCGCCTGAAGATCGGTCACATCGAAAAAGCGCCGGTTAAATTTTAGAGACATCACTCAATTGAGTTCGCTCTGCCGAGGTGGGTCCGTAATTTGGCCGTTAGTTTTGGGGTGCGGGCTTGCCAGACTACGTGCGGTCTTCCCCAATCTGCATGCGTTTAGAATGGGAAATATCTTCAGGACGAACTTGAAATTTGTTAACAAAGCAAAACCGACTGCCAGCTGCTACGATGGTACAGGCCTTGTGACACATTCAATACACCGTTTATACATCTTCGCTTCTCGAGCTTCGTTCATAGAATAAATCAATCTCCTCCGTGCGTGTTCCGCGAGCTGTCGTGATAGATAATTAGAGAATCGGATTATAATTTAAAACTATTTTTTTTAATTGGCCGGTATGAGGCTGTTACCGACCTGTTTTAGTATGTTAATGTAGTAGTTCAGTGCGACTGCTTCAAAGACAGT
>JAJMCC010000031.1:0-89258 GCA_030584945.1 Starmerella roubikii | reverse complement strand
TGTGAGATGCTCTGGTCTGCAATGGTGAGATGCACTGATGTGCACTGGCGCAATGTGCACTGGAGAGATGGCACAGTGTGCATTAAATCAGATGCGACCTATCAAAATAATAAACGCTCTAAACGGCTAAAACTAGATGTATACTGACAATGCGGAGCTTTACAGACCACCCACACTACTACTAATTTCAACCAGTACTCTACGACCCTGAAGTCCCTAAATACAACCGGAGTCATTGCTAATATCTCACGAAGGTTCCTGCCCGTTTCAGCACTGGTTACACTCTCATGGGTGGCCGTTGGGTTCATAGCTCGTCGCATAGCTCGCTCCTCCCCTACCCATGGTTCAAGCAGTAGTTGGCGCTGGCATGGTCGGCTGCGCAACAGCGCTCGCCTTGCACAAGCGCGGCCATAAAGTCGTCATCTACGAGTCGCGTCCTGATCCGGCCGAGGATCTCGGCCAGGGCGGTCGCAGCATCAACTTGGCCCTGAGCGCGCGCGGGCTGAAATCTCTGCGCGAGCTGGGCGACGCCGCATTAATACGCGAGATCGAAAAAGAGCTCATGCCAATGCGCGGCCGCATGCTGCATGCGAAGTCTGGCGACCAGACTGAGGTGCTTTACGGGATCAGCGGCAAGGAGGCGATCAACTCGATTGGCCGCGCGAGCCTGAACAACAAGCTGCTGGCCGCAGTGCAGCGCGCCAATATTGAGATCAGGTACAGCACGCCTGGACCCAATCGCCCCGAGGAGCTGGCTCAGTTCGGGTCCACGGTGTTTGGGTGCGACGGAAGCTTCTCCAAAGTCCGCGGCATCATTGCGCGCAGCACGGACGCGAAGCTCGAGATGGAAACGGTTAGTACTTACTACATGGAGGTGCCCGTACCCTGTACCCCACAGTGGTCGAACGCGCATCTCCATATCTGGCCCCGCGGCAAGTACATGCTGATCGCGCTCCCGAATCCCGGCGGGTCGTTCACCGGCACGCTTTTCGCGCCGCGCGAGTTCTATGCGGACTTTGAGGCGGACCACGAGAATTTCGTCAGCTTTTTCGAGCGCGAGTTCCCGGACGCAGCGGCGGTTCTTGGCCGCGAAACCCTGGCCGCGCTCCCTACCGCGGGAAGCAAGCTCACGAACGTGAAATTCAGCCCATATAATCTCGATTCGCGCGCGATTTTGCTCGGCGATGCTGCGCACAGTATGGTCCCCTTCTACGGCCAGGGACTGAACACGGGCCTCGAGGACGTGCGCATTCTATTCAGCGAATTCGTCGATCAGCACCCGCAGGACTGGCGAACGGCGTTCGACGAGTACACGCGCTTCCGTAAGCCGGACTGCGACGCCATTGTGAATCTGAGCATGACGAACTACGAGGAGATGCGCCACTCGGTCGCGACGCCGCTGTTCCGCGTGCGCAAGCTTCTGGACAACTGCCTCGCGCGCATTCTCGGCGACCGGTGGCTGCCCCTCTACACAATGGTCTCATTCCGGCCGGACGTGCGGTACTCGTGGGCCCTGGCCGCGTCTAAATGGCAAGGCGAGGTCCTGGATACCGTGATTCGCACTGGCGCGGGAGGCATGCTGCTGGCTGTTTATCTAGCATTCCAGAGGGCTCGAAAGCACTGAGCCGTCGTGTAACAATTGCTAAGAACTAATAATCTACCTTTATTCCTGTAGCTATACTGATCCACTGAATGCCTACGAGTATGTATCTATTCTGATCCACTGTACGATCAACTGAACGCCTGCAATTTGGGGCCTGAAAATCAAAGCAACTAAACCAAATCAAAATCAGTGCGATTGTAGCTACTTATATACCTAGCAGCCTACCCGCTTAACGGCTTGTTCTGTGCAATTTTGTACATAGCCTCGTCTGCCCTTACTGGACCGACTTCACGACGTTCTCGACAGAGGAGAGCGAGCCGCCCGAGGTGCGGTACGCCTGGATGGCAAGAGCGAGGCCGACAGTGTCTGCGGCCTTCAGCGCGAGCGTCGCGAACACAATGTCGACGGGCAGCTTCGCGACGAAGAGGTGCTCGACGAGGGCCGGGCCGTTCTGCACGGCGAGCACGAGCGAGCCGAGGATCGCAGCGCCCTTGTAGCTCGAGACGTTCGCGAGCTTCAGAAGCGCGGCAATGCTGTACGACTGCAGCGCCGAGGCCGCGATCGAGGTGACGAGCGAGGCGGCGGCAGTCTGCGCCTCCTTGGACTCGAGGACCTCCTTGTTCGACGTCGCGTAGTGAGCGCGGCGGAACACAGCGCCGAGAACCGGACGCTGTATGATGAAGGAGGTCGCCTCACTGAAGGCGGTGCCAATGACAATGGCGAGCGGCGACACAGAAGGGTAAGCGGCGTTAATAGCAAGAGACATTTCTAGGAATTGAATAACCTAAGATCAATAAATAGGAAGCGCTGAGACAGCAACGTGGCTACATATATCCGCAAGCTCGGGCACGTGGCACATGCATACTCCGCATCGTTGGGGGCAATCACGCCATGTAGGCAGGAGGGTACCTCCAGCGGTCGGACTTTCTCGAAGGGCCTAAACAAATACTGGCATATGAACGCGCGTTATTGCGCAAATGCGGCCAAGAGCAACGGTAGCAATTTGCTTGCATTGGTCCGCAGACGGCTGCCTGGACGAGGACTTCAGGCACATATTTAGGTAAACATTTGCTGTTGATGCCCACGCGCGCGAACGCGTTGCTCCGGTTCGGCTCGTGTCGGCCCGATGACTTAGATCTTTGTAATTTGCTAATACAGCGTGCTTCACTGGTGCTTATTTGTTTGTATTTTTATTTCGGGCATTCGTGCATTTGCAGCATTTTTCTCAAGTTGCGGTGTGGCCCAGCAAATTGTTGCTTTCAGCGTGTATAGGATATTT
This sequence comes from Starmerella roubikii, assembly GCA_030584945.1. Lineage (NCBI taxonomy): Eukaryota > Fungi > Ascomycota > Dipodascomycetes > Dipodascales > Trichomonascaceae > Starmerella > Starmerella roubikii. Next base: position 86,376 of record JAJMCC010000031.1, on the reverse strand, counting down.
AGCAGTGTATAGGATATTTAGCCAAGACTGGGATGTCAATTCTAGATTTGGTGATGCGTTCACATTAGAAGGACATTTTATATAGATACTCGCTAAGCGGTATCCCCGACATGGGCATGCATTGCTCGGCGTGAGTCCTTGATACTACATAGCATCTGTTCCTAGCGTGCCTATTCGTTCGTAGGGCCTGCGTCCGCCTGCGGTTCGCGGGCCTTCTTTAGTATATCGACCTCCATCTCCAGCTTGTCCTGGATCTTCTTAGCCTCGAGGAGAACCGTCACTGCTCGGTACAGCGACTCGTACTCGGCACAGACCTTTTCTGTGGGCATCACGGGCTTGAAGGGGAGCCCCAATTCGGTGAGAATCGTGCGGACCTTGGGCAAAATACTCTGTCTCACTTGCGTGAGTTTCGACGACCGCAAGTACACGCCGGACGACTTTGTTTTGCCCGGATCGATGTACTGGATGCCGAGCATCGCCTCTTCGCGCGGCGTGAGCCGGCGCTCGAGCGTCTTGCCGACGATTTTCGCGACCGTTTTGCGCGCGCTCGGCTCGCCTTCTTTGCTCGCGTGGTTGCCGTTCGCGCCGAGCTGCGTGCGCTTTGTGCGGTCATTAGTGAGGTCCTGGAGGAGCTGGCCCACGCCTTGGCTGGTGTTCAGCTCGAGCTTCAGCGCGTTCGTCGTGGCGAGGTTCGCGGGCGATTCTAGCAAGCGCAGGAGGTTCTGCCGTTCGGAAAGCATCTTCGCGCTCTGTGCTTCGAGTTTGCGCGCTTCTAATACAAGCGCCTCCTCTTCGGCAACTTCTTTCGGGTTTCTCGACAAAAGCCGCCTCAAATGGTCCTTTCGTGTTTCTTCCAGAGACCGGTCGAAGTTAAGCGCCTTCAACAGCTCTTCATCGCGCGGAGAAGGACCGACATCCGGTATTACGGGCTTGCTCTTGATAAGCGCCCGGCAGACTTCGTAGTAGCGTTCTTTGAGTGCCTCTACTGAGCGCTTGTTTCTCGGCTCTTCAGGTGCCTCCTCATCAGGCATCTCCTCGTCGGGCTTCTCTTCGCCCGCCTTTTCGGTGTCCTTCTCTTCGTCTGATTTTTCAGTGCCCGCGTTCTCATCCGCAGACTCCTCATTTTCTACATCCTCGCCTTTCCAGTCGTAGCGATCGGCGATCACCAACCACCGAAGGTCGAATTCTTTAGCCAAGTCAAACAGGTACCGAGTCTCCTTCAGCGACCAGTCGGGCCGCTCAAAAAGCATGTACTGGTCATCCGTCCATTCAGGCATATCCACGTCGGTGTTGAACCGCGCGAATCGGTGCCCACTCAGCCCTTCGACAAGCGAGGCCGCCCGCACCCAGTGCTGTAGATGGAGCCCCTCTTTCGGCTCGAAATCCGCGAGTTTCCAGGGCGTCGCCTTCTGCTGCCACTCGGGACGCGTCTTGAACTTCGCGGCAGGCGCAACAACCACAGGAGCCGCGTTCTCGCCCATCAAGCTGTAGAGTTCGCGTTGCATGCCGTCCAGCTTCCGGGCCTCGATCTTCAGTCGCTTCGCCGTGCGGAGCATCGGAATATCCGTCACCACACCTTCCTCTGCCGGTGTTGCTGCCCTTTCGCTCGGCGTTTCGGCCCTCTCGCTTGCCGTTTCTGCCATCTCGCTCGGAGTTCCCGCACCGTCGCCCGGCGTTGCCGCCCGCTTGCTTGGCGTATCTGCCCGGTCATTTGGCGAGCCAGCCGTCTCGCTTGGCGTCTCCACCCGCTCACTAAGTGGTTCTGATCCGGCTTTTGAATCGCTGCTCATAGTGAAAAGGATGACTAACCCAAAATGAAGAAAGCGACCTGACAATAACCAAGCGATTATTTTACTCGCGCGAGAATATCACGGAAATTCCCCTGTGATATTGCAGTGTAAATAGGATTAATATACTGTGTACATGATTTTTAAGGCTCAATTACGGCAATGAGATCACCGCTCTCCACAAGATCGCCGTTCTTGTGCACAATCTTCACAAGCTTGCCGGCGACGGGCGCTGCGACGGACATCTCTGTCTTCATGGCCTCCAGCACAACGAGCGGCGTATCCGCGTTGACTTGATCACCCTCAGCGCTCACAGGCTTCCAGAAACGGCCCGTGATCTCCGCGTAAACCATGACTGCATTGTCGCTGAACTGGCTAACATCGGTCTCCACGGGCTTGCTCGCCGATGCCTTCTTGTCGCTCGCGGCGATGATTGCATTGAACGCAGCACGGTGCTCATTGATGCGCGCATTGTGCTCGGCAATCGAGCGGGCATTGCTGTCCAAGAACTTCTGGTACTCACCGAAGTCGAAGACCTCCTCGTCGATCTTGCAGTGGAACTCGCCGTTGTTCACCTTCTCACTGAGACGGTCGACTTCCGCTTCAGAAGCGGGGTAGAACCGGACCTGGTCAAAGGACCTCAAAAGCCAAGGCTTGCCCTTCTCAGTGTACTCGTTCAGGCACAGCCGGTCCCAAATGGGCACAGTGCGGCCGACCAACTGGTAGCCGCCAGGAGAGTCCATCGTGTAGATGCACATGAACATGCCCCCGAGGCCTACGGTGCCATTCGGTGTTGACGACCGGCTCGGGTTGTACTTCGACCCGAGGAACCGCTGCCGCGGGTCAAGAGGCACCGCACACGGGGCACCGAGGTATACATCGCCGAGGCCCATGACCATGAACGATGCACTGTACATGAGATCACGCACTTCGTTGCGGTCGTTCAGCCCGTTCACCTCCGTGACAAAGTCAACATTATTCGGCAGCCACGGCGCATCAGATCGGATGGTCTCTGAGTATCGCTGAACGGCTCCCATGGTCTGTGAGTCCTCGAACGCCATAGGAAGGTGAAATACCTTCGACTTCACTTTCCAGGCCGGGTCGTGGGGTAGTTCCTGATCGATTTCCTTCAACCGCGTCATCAGCTCCGACTGCGTGATCCTGAGAGGATCATACTCGATGTTCACAGACCGCACGCCGGGACTCATTTCCACGACCTCAGGAACGGCGGCGAGAACTTTCTCGGTGAGCTGGTGGACGCGGTACCGCATGTTCAAGTCAAGCACGTTGTCGCCGAATTCCACAAGAATGTAGCGGTCACCGGCCTGTCGGTAGACCACGGGCAACGGCTCGCTGCTGCTATACAGCACGGGGTCGTACTCCACAGCGGTGTCGTCACTGACGTTTTGCAAGCTTCCCTCAACGCGAGCGTCCAGCGCCTTAATGAGCTTTCCGGCATGGTCGGCGGTGACTGCCTTGAAACGAATAGCATCGCCAGGACGCACTTGACCCATCTTCCAGAGCTCGGCCTCGACAATAACAGCAATGCAAACAAATCCACCCAAGCTTGGACCATCACACGTAAGAACAACGGGCTCGTCGCCAGTGAAGTTGACCGCACCAAGTGAGTAAACGTAGTCGTGTGCGTTACTGGGATGCAACCCGCCTTCGCCACCGTCTTGACGCGCCCACTTCGGCTTCGGACCCGTCAACCGAACGCCGAAGCGGTTCGAGTTGTAGTGCACCTTCCATTCCGCAGCGAAGAACTCATCGACAAAGTCCTTCTGGAAAAGATCGGGCGCACCGTGGGGGCCAACAGTGACGGAAATCTCCCATTGCTTCGTAAATTTAGGGACGAGCTGTGGCGGGTAGGTGCGCAAGGGCGCATCCTCGAGGTCGCCCCGATACAGGGGCAAGAGGTCACCAAACTTGAGGACGCGACCATTCAATCCGCCGATGTTTCCTTGGGCAAATGTTGAGCGGCTTCCCAAGTAAAGCGGAACATTTAACCCGCCTCGGAAGGCGATGTAAGCGCGGACGCCCGTGCTCAATTTTCCGACACTCAGTTTGCCACCAGCTGGGACCACGAATGAAGCCCACATCGGCTTCGTTTCGCCATCAACAGTCACCGGAGCATCGCCACCTGTAACTGCAACAACGGTGGGCGAGTAGAAGACCAACGAGGGGCCGGTCAACGTGACTTCGAGGGCAGCAGCGTCAGGCTTGTTACCGACAAGCGAGTTCGCGACGCGGTGAGAAAATGCATCCATCGGCCCACTGGGGGGCACGCCAACGCGCCACAACCGCACGCGGCCAGGCCAGTCTTGAATAGTCGTGCCACCACCGGGGGCAGTAATTTCAACCGCATGAGGACGATACGGGAAGGTGTCAAGAACTTTTGTGTACATCTTCACATCAGTAAACATCTTCGACCCGGCAACTGCCTCAAGGTAGTCGAGGTTCGTCACAATCCCGCCAACCACTGTTTGCTGCAAGGCGAGCTGCAGCTTGGCAAGCGCATCCTTCCGGTCTTCACCATGCACAATGATCTTCGCAATAGTGGGATCGAACTCGCTGCTGATCACCGTTCCCTTACGAGCCCAGCCGTCGATGCGCGCATCGGGAGGGAATTCGAGCTCCGTGATCTGACCAGGCGAGGGACGGAAGTCCTTGGCCGGGTTCTCAGCATACAATCGAGCCTCCATCGCGGCTCCACGAACCGGCACACTGATCACTTTACCATCAAACGGCGGACGGTCTGCAGCAACAAGCAGCATCCATTCGACAAGATCGACTCCAGTGACCATCTCTGTGATGGGGTGCTCGACTTGCAGCCGTGCATTGACTTCCAAAAAGTAAAACTTATCGCGCGCCGAATCGTAAATGAACTCGACCGTGCCTGCTCCTTTATAATTCATGCTTGCAGCGAGGTCGCGTCCAGCCTTGTGGAGCTTAGACACCGTCAACGGCGGAACATGGGGTGCAGGAGTTTCCTCAATGATCTTCTGGTTGCGCCTCTGTAACGAGCAGTCGCGCTCGCCCAAGGCAATAGCGCGACCACGGCCGTCACCGAACACCTGCACTTCAACATGCCGCGCGTCCTCTACGAAGCTCTCCAAGAAAACGCCCGAGTCGCCGAAGTAGATCTCGCCTTGATGCCTCACTGTGTCGTAAGCGCGACGCAACTCGTCATCGCTGTCAACGCGCTGAAGACCGATTCCGCCTCCACCAGCCGTGCTCTTCAGCATCACCGGGTATCCGCCAATGCCGCTCACGGCGTCGAGCGCGCTCTCAATCGTCGGCAAAAGCTGCGTGCCTGGAACCAATGGAACGCCAGCGCGTTCGGCGATTTCACGCGCAGAGTGCTTCAGTCCCAAAGCGCGCATAGCCCTGCCAGACGGACCAACAAATACGAATCCTTCCTGTTCGCAAAGATCGGCAAAATCGGCGTTCTCACTAAGGAAGCCATAACCAGGGATGATCGCCTCAGCGCCCGTTTGCGCAGCAGCATCAAGCACTTTGCGGATGCAAATGTATGTTTCAGCAGCTGTTGAGCCTTGCAAGTCGACAGCCTCGTCAGCAAGCCTCACATGCTCGGCGTCCCTATCTGGATAGGCGTAGATGCTAACACTTTTAATCCCCATCTTTTTCAAAGTCTTGATGATCCTCACGGCAATCTCACCGCGGTTCGCGACCAAGACTTTTGTGAAAGGCTTTCCTTTGGAAGAATCCGCAATGTAGTTGCGCCAGCCGCCGAACTCGGTGATTTCCTTGCTGACTCCAGTTCCATCCCAGATGAAGCCGGTGACCCATCCGCCAGTGCTCAGTTCGAGCTTGCCTATACCAAGAGGAGCCGGTATGGCGGCGACAAACTCGCCAAAAGTCTCATAAGGTACGTCCCAGACTTCAACGGCAATAGCGGCACCGCCCTCGATATCTCGCTTGATTCCCGGCTTCGGGGGCGTTGTCTCAAGAGCAAAGAGGCGGTACGCGGGCGCAGTTGTGCACCGGCGCTGCAGCGTAGCACGAGCCTTTCTCAACTGCCAATTCAGGGGCATGCCAGATAGATGCGCACCAACAACAGCCACCTCCAGAGTCCGCGGGCTGAAACCAACGGGCAACGACAAAACTTCGTCCTCTTCGGCCACCTGTCTCCCGGTTTTCGCAATCAGACGCTCTCCAAGCACGCGATGCGCAAGGTCAAGCAGCGCAAAATCCGTGAACGCAGGGCCCAAGAAAGTTGCACCTACAGGCAACCCATCGTTCCGCCAGCCACTGGGAACAGCCAGACCGGCGAAGTCAGCGAGGTTCACGAAATTCGTGTAATAGCCCTGCTTGGAATTGACGGCAATCGGCTCGTTCTGCACTTCCTCAACACGCGGGTTCAATGGGCACGTAGGCATGAGCAGGGCGTCCAAAGAAGCCATAAGTTTCTGAGCGATCTTCTTGATTTCCTGGCGCTTATACTCTTTGTCGAAAGCATCCACAGCAGTCACGCTCTCACCACCCAAAACAATTTTCGCGACCGTTGGGTCCATGGACTCAGGACCATGCAGCCTCAGCTGCTCATCGACAGCCCAGCGGCGCTCAGCGACCCAGGGGCCTTCGTAGAGAAGCTTCGCGAGCTGGAAAAGCGGCTTGCAATCGACCTTGCGAATCTCGCATCCCTTGGAGGCACAGAGGTCCACAAACTGGTTGAAGAGCTTGGCGTTCTGCTCATCACCGAAAAACTCGAGTTCAGTGGGAACCCCGACAACTGCGCGCTTCGGGAATGCGGTGAGCGGCCGCACAGGCATCGGCCGTGCGTACGGGTTCAGTTCGTCGTATCCAATGCCGACCCCGAGAATAGTCTGCGCGTCGTGCAATCCCTGAGTGAAGACGGACGCGGTGTCCAAACTCCTGCAGGCCGGGACCACACCCGATGTGCTCCAAATACCCACGGTCGGCTTGACACCGATCAAGTTGTTCAGAGCTGCCGGCACGCGGCCAGACCCGGCTGTATCTGTACCCAGCGCGAACGGAACGACCCCCTTGCCAACGGCGACGGCCGAACCAGAGGAGCTGCCGCCGCTCACGTGGTCCTTGCTGAACACGCTAGTCGGGATGCCATAGGGCGAGCGCGTGCCGACCAGTCCCGTCGCAAACTGGTCCAAGTTCGTCTTTCCGAGCACGATAGCTCCTGCGCGTCGCAAAAGGGCCACCAAAAAGGCATCTTCCTCAGGAACATATGCAAAAGTGGGGCAGGCAGCCGTGGTTGGAACACCTTGGACGTCGATATTGTCCTTCACGGCATATGGAACACCCCATAACGGCACCTCATTTTGATCCTCAGGAAGTGCGTCGATCTGTGCGGAGATTTCCGCATCTGTGAGTAAGCGGATCCACTCGAACCCGGCGATTTGCTGAGCTTCCTGTTTCAGCGCCAAGATGTTGGCAAGCGCATCCTTTTTGCTAGACTGCTTACCTCTCCAGGCGTCCACCGACAGACCTAGCAAACTCGACATGTTCGTTACCGTTTCGTTGTTCAAAACTGTGCGGGGTTAACGGGGGACACGAAGCTTTTATAAACGTATCAAGGGCAAAATATATGGGCAGGGGCCCGTTGATAAGCCCGCGGCGACAATTCGTCCCGCAGAGTGTTCTGAAGATCGCCTCGAAAATGTAAGAAAAGTAGCACGCTTTTGTAGTGAATAAATACTAGTAGTAAATGCCAGAGAACACTGTAAAACTCGTTGAGTTTTTCATGAAATACAGCTTGAATTTCAGATGGACCAAGTCGTTATCAGGGTAAGGTATATAGCCCCGCGGTGTTTCTTGTTCATTTTCGCCTAGCGCGCTTCCTTGCAGATCTGGCGGCAAAAAATTAAAATCTTGAATCGAGGCTAACCGGCAGAAACCGGCGGTATCAAAGCAACCTCACTCGTTGGTTTTATAGGCGTGTCTTTGTCTACGTACTCGAGATCCACGGACACGGCGCATGACTCAAGCAGGCTTGCACACTCAGGATGCTTCTCGGCCACGCGCTGGAGCACCTCAGCGGCAGTTGCCGCATCTAAGTACTCCTCGGCGACGCCAGTGAGGTCTTTCAAAGGGCCGAAGTAGAGAACTCTCATACCCTACGAAGTATGGTCGTGGTGGTGTTTAATCATGTCTCCAACACGAGAACACTCCAACACGAGGACACTCCAACACGAGAACATAACTAGAGGGAGGGATGAGGAGTGAGGTCAAAATGAAGGATTTTAAGGATTTGCTGTGGAAGAATTCTTTAATAATTTAGAGTTGCGCTGTCAAGTGCGGCACGATATACTATAAATACCACGCACGGTAACTAACAGCACTTTACAAGTTCCCACAAGCCAAGAAATGAATGCCACGACATGTACACAGAATCAGTGCATTGAATTCATAAATTTACGGCACATCCACGATCCCATTCTAAACGACTAGATACAATGACATACGATTTCTCATCCAAATACAAAAGCTCGGCACCTTGAATTCACCCTGGCAATTCGTCTATGCAATTCAGACCCAATCACGGTCTCGGAGGTCGGGGGCCTGTTTACAAACCACTCAGTGAGCCGTGTTTCGTGTCGTATGTATCGCCAGGGTTTGTGTGGGTTAATCCGATACGATAGCCAGCGGGGACGCGCAATTTTGAAATTCTCTCATGGAGTTTCACCGCACGCCATACTTGGGCCCGCTGATTGATGTTTCGTACAACGCTGCGTATCAAGTCGATCGCTCGGTGCCCACAGAGGAGGCGAAGCCGATCCCCACCGTCACTCCTGAGGTCATTAAAAATAGCGGATGTCCTGTCTCCGGCCGGATCCTGTCCGTCACAACGAACATCCCGCATGTAGTGAGCATTGGACAAGACGGCGAGACCCACTTGCGGCCGCGTCGTGGATTGAGCACCCTGAATGCGTTATTAGAGCGGATCGACACCGAGAGCGGCTGGGAGAACGTGAATATCGGCTGGACGGGCGGTATTGAGGGCAATCCCGACGGTGTGCAGAACCTAAGCGATGAAAATAAGCGCCGAATTGAGCGCGAACTGGCCCCAAGATGCATTCCCGTGTGGTTGGAAGGCGCCTCGGCGAAATGGCGCGAGTACGCTGAGCGCGAGCTCTGGCCCATTCTGCACTACTGCTGGGACTCACAGTACAACTCGCTCACAGAATCCTTATCGTCTAAAGGCTGGAAGCAGTACCTCAAGCTGAACGAGGCATATCTCGAAGTAGTGTTGCGAGAGTACCAAGAGGGCGACATCATCATGGTGCACGACATGTACCTGTTTCTGCTCCCGTCGATGCTGCGAGAACGGATACCGCATGTGACGATTGGCCTGTACGTGCACACGCCGTTCCCAAGTAGCGAGCTGTTCCGGGGCATTCCGCAGCGCGAGCAGCTACTGAACGGCATGATGGGCGCGACTCTCATCGGGTTCCAGAGCGAGCAATACATCAAGCATTTCATATCGGCAACGACGCGTATTCTCGGGCTCGAGGCGGTGGGCTTCAAGCTCGCGTTCGACGGCCGGTATGTTGCGTGCGCGGCGCTGCCCTTCGGCGTGAACGTCGAGCAGGTTGTGCGGCGCTGCAAGTCCCCCGAGGTCGCGCAATCGAGCCGCGAAATCAAGCATCTCTATGGAGACAAGAAGATCATTGTTGGCCGGGACAAGCTCGACCCGACGCAAGGAATCCTGCAGAAGCTGCATGCATTCGCGACGTTGCTCGAGAAGTACCCGAAATGGCGCGGCAAGCTTGTTTACGTGCAGATCACGACGCTGACGTACCAATACACGCCGAAGCTCGAGCAGCAGATGTCGCACATGATTGCGTACATCAACACGAAATACGGCACCTTGAACTACACGCCGATCCTGCACTTCTCAAAACATATCGAGCAGGACGAGTACTTCGCGCTGTTGCGGACCGCCGATGTCGGGTTCTTCACGCCGACGCGCGAGGGCGCGTCGTCGGCGGCCGTTGAGTATGTGCTGTGCCAGCATTCGCGCGACGACAACCGCACGATTGGTGCGACCATGGTTCTGAGCGAGTTCATGGGAATCACCGATCTGATGATCCAAAACGACATGGCCGTTAACCCCTACGACCAGGTGCAAGTCGCGTTCATGCTGAACCAAGCGCTGAGCATCGGCGACACGGTGACGCAGTCGGTGAAGGACCACCAGATCGTCGAGATGGCCCGCAACAACCACGACGTTGGCGGGTTTTTCGGCGCGTTCCTGTCGAAACTCGTCGAGCATGACTTGAAGCACGAGAGCCAGCATTACACGCCGCACGCCGACGTCGCGAAAATCCAGACCGCATTCAAGCAGGCGAAGCGCCGGCTCATTCTGCTCGATTATGACGGCACGCTGACGCCGATCGTGCGGGACCCGGCGGCAGCCGTTCCTTCTGAACGGCTGAAGAAGATCTTTAGGCAGTTGACCGAGCAAAAGAACACGAGCATGTGGATTATCAGCGGCCGCGACAAGGATTTCCTCGACAAGTACATGAGCTCATACGGGATCAATTTAAGCGCCGAGCACGGATGCTACGTGAAATTCGCCGATTCGGGTCCGGACGCGAAGTGGGAGGACCTCGTGTCGAAGCTCGATATGACCTGGATGAAGGTCGTTATGGATGTGCTGCAAAGCTACACAGAGCGGACTGAGGGCTCGAATATCGAGCAGAAGCAGTCGGCAATCACTTGGCACTACCGGCGGTCCGATCCTGTCTTCGGCGCGTTCCAGGCCAGTCATTTACGCGCTTACCTCGAGCTCACGGTCGCCAAGAACTACCCCATCGACGTCATGGCCGGCAAGGCGAATGTCGAGATCCGGCCCAAGCTGTTCAACAAGGGGGAGATCGTGACGAACATCTTCCGCGAGGCGAAGCGCGAGAACGCCATGCCGGACTTCGTCCTCTGTTTGGGCGATGACACAACGGATGAAGACATGTTCCGCGTCCTTACTGATCAAACCGTGCAGCGCGGAATCGTGTCGGTGCTAGTCGGGCCGGAAAATCGGCTCACTATGGCGAAGTACCATGTGAACAACGTCGAGGAGGTGCACGGACTGCTCGAGTCGTTAACGGATGAGTGAGTATCATAAAAGACATACGATAGCTTAGTTCCAAAGCACACTGGCCTATCCATTTGTGAATTAACATCCTATTTATGTACAAAGTTCCGCATCAACGTCTATTTCTTCTTCTGCTTCTGCTTCTTCTCTTGATGGAGTCTTCCCGTCGTGATCTGCTCCGCGTCCTCGCTCATCATGCTGTCGAGATCAAAAGCGTCGTCCTTCGCCTCGTTTTCCTCAGTCTCAATATCGCCAAGGCCGCCGAACTTGCGGCGGAATTTCGCGAGTTTGCCGCTCTCGCCAGCGAGCATCGCCTTCAGATCAGGCTTGCTCGGGTTCCAGATTGAGCTGTTGCGCTGGTCCTGCAGCATTCTCCACTCGACTCGCGGGTAGACGGACCGGCGCTTGATGGTTGAGCCGTCGCTCAGCTCGACCGTTTGTTCGAATTTGTGGTAGATCGCCGGCCTGACCTCGGCACTCCGCAGATGCCGACCCGGGCGCTTCTTGAGAACGGAACGGCCGCCCGGCGGAATGTAGCCGACCTTTGTTCGCCGAGAGATCCGCGGCAGAAGCGCCGACAAGTTTCGAAACATTTTGAAAAATTCAACCCTACGGGCCGCGAGGTGAACTGCCGGGGACACGAACTACTCGGACGCGAACTACTGCGTGCACGAACTACTGCGGACAAAACCTTAAAAAATAAATGCGAATAAATCTATCTAAACCTGTCACCATGACAATAATGCTTTACGAAGTATATAACAGCTAGGGAATGTGAAGCCGATCTGCCGCCCGGTTCACGATGTGAACATATGAAACCACCTCTGAGAAACAATTGTATTGCTCTCCTGATGGGTAGAAACCCACTGCAAGAAGTAGATGATGACGGCCGTTGGCTGGCCGAGCATAATGGAGAGCCAGAACACGCAGTTGCCCACCGTCGTGCCTGGCCCGCGCATTTTTTCGAGGGGCGCTGTGGCGATGATGAGGATCGGCTGCACCATCATGCAAAGAAACGCGACGCCGTTGAAGTTATGGGTACCGACGCCGAACAGCAGCTCGTGGAGCAGCGCGCTCACGAAAAACACGATGTTCGAGGCGATGGTGCGCGGCACTCCACGCGTGCGTAAGGGGGTGTATATGTGCCTTCTGAAATAGTTCGACACGGGCAGGTTCCAGTCCCGCCAGAATGTGCCCACACTGCCTGCATTCCACCAGTCAGAGTAGAACTTGCGGTCGCTGAACCGCGAGAGCTCTCCGGCGAGGTTCAGCACGGAGTGGAAGAGAACGGCGAACCCGGCGAGCCAGATGAACACGTTGACGAAAGCGAGCGTCAGCATGTCTTCTAAGCAGGGCCGCCAGTCCGGGATGCTGCTCACAAGGTGCGCGAGAATCGGGTAGGCAATCTGGATCATGAGCACCCAGATGAGGATGACGCCGAGCACGATCTCGCACAAGAGCGTTGGGATGCGCGACCAGCGGATGTGCGGCCGGCGTGGATACACTGGCTGGTACACAAGCGTTGGAGAGAGCCAGAACAGCAGGCAGTTGCTGATTGTGAGGTTCTCTGGGTAGTGAGGACCGTTGGCGTAGAAGTCCGGGACGGGCGCCTTTTGCGCCCACGCTGCGTTCAGCTCTTTGTTCGTGAGCGCGAACGACGTGAGCTTTAGAAACGTGACAATGACGTTCAGTTCGCAGCCCGTAGCGATCAGCGGATGCTCGATGAGTGCCCACGTCAGGCTCGATCCACAGACCATACAGAGCGTGCATAGTATGAATTGGATGGTATAAAGACACAGGTCGCATCCCGGGTTCGCCATTCCCATTTCCTCCATGCGTGCAGCGACCTTCTGGACGAGCAAGGATGCCGGCAAATACAGGCTGCTCTGCAACGCAATAAGCACGCTGAGTTCTAAGTCGCGCGCACCGAAGCCGAAGGACTTCAGCGTGTTCAAAAACCCGAATTGCGACCAGTCAATGAGCATCATTTTGACGTTGCCAATAATGAGCACGAGGAAAAGCAGGTGCTTGAACCCCGTAATATCGAGGGGCCGGCTTGTTTGACGCCCCTCACGCTCGCGGCGCACGTTCCGGCGCTCGGCACTGCTCAGCGAAAAGCTGGTCCGCATGCGTCTGCTCAGCAGCGACGGCGTGTTCGTTACATGGATCGGATTCAAATGGGCCGAGTAGTTGCGCTTCAGCTTCGGCTCTGTTCTTGTTTCTTTGACAAAAGTGGTTATTTCGGTGACCTCTACTGGTTCTTCAGAGGAAACCGCCATGGGAAAGTGCCGGGCCTTTCCACTACGTCGATCGGTTACCTATGGGTATCGGCCTAACCTCAAACGGACCCCGATAGCAGGTGCCCACGAAAACTTGCTGCGGTTGGTCGCATTCCGAAGGTCAGCAACACGCGCTAAGTATAGCACAGAAGCGGGGTGGCCTCCCTAAAGGCTTGGAAAGGGGCGGTAGCAATTTCTATAATCTTACGCCGGCGTAAATTATATATCTATACACGTTTGTTGCGGGAAAAGTCTACGGGGCTTGCAGTGAAGCGCTTGCCCTTACTCGCAGCCCGGTAAATGGCCTCGGCAACGTCTATCATATTTTGCGGGTCCTCAATGACGAAATTGATTTTGTTGTTGTCGCCCGTGCCGAAGTCGCACATCATGTGCTGATTGCGGTAGAAGAACATGACCGTTACGGGGTCCCAGAGCTCGTACATCTCGTTGAAATCGGGGACCTCGCGTGTGTCGCACACGTAGATCACGGCAAACTGCCGCAACGGCTCAGCAACGCTGTAGAGGATCTCGTCCATCTGCATCGTCGCAAGCTCCTCATCGTGGCCAAACCGGATGACCACGAGCCGATCGTCCTCGCTCAGGATCGCTTGGTCGACGTGCCAGCCCGTGTGCAGATGGGGCAGAAATACACTCATCAGAAACCCACGTACGCGTGAACCGAAAGATGTGTGACAAGGGGCCTGTGAGAGGAAGGTGCTTGATACGCGCACGACCCGATTCTCAATGCCAAACTAGATAGAAGGGGTAAACGCTGTGGCGAGAAGATAATTGGCTTCATCGTGTCGTACACTTTAAAGTGATATATACAATTTATACAAGCCACCGCTTGCACAGTGAGATTTTACAATAGGACGCACGACTTCAAACGTCTTTCAGCGAGTATTGGCGCGCTACACTTGGAATCCGTAGCCCCTCATGCAGGCCTTGTAGCCATTGATGATCTCCTTGCATTCGGGCGACTCCTCGCCTTTGAAGAGAAGGCATTCGTCGCGTTGCGCCTTCTCGGGCTTGCAGACGCAGCAGGGCTTGACTTTAGGAGCTTGTTCGACTTTCTGAGCTTCCATTAGCAGATCGGTAGTATGAGGCAAGGTACAAAAAAGTTCGCCACTAAAGTAAGAGGGTGCATTTGATCACCGCAACTAGAAGCCAAATGGTAGGTTGTTCGGTTGAGTGAAATTGAGTTTTGAGGTGTGATGGTCAAAGAATAGTTTAGAGATTAGAGTCACGACTTATCTTGTATCCTGTTGGTCAGATCTTATTTTCGGAGAAAACTTATGCAAGGAGAGCTCGAAGGCAGTTTTGAAGCGATGCTTCATACTTGGTTAACCAACTCGAAGGTTTTCGCATGTAGTGGATTCCAACGCGGTGAGATATTTCACTACCCTTGGAATAATTTTCAGAAACTTTTCGAATATTTCATAATGGGCAAACCGCGAGGCGCTTCACGCTCCAATTCCAAAAAACCGCAGAATGGGCCCCGCGAGGTCACTCCGGAAGTTTTCCATGACAAGAAGGCGGCAAACCAGCTGAGTTTTGACCGGCCAACATACGCCGGTGTGTCGAAAAACAACAAAGCGCGGGACCGCGCAATTGCCCGGCACAAGCTAGTGCCGAAAAAGAAAGAGCGTGTGTACACCGAAAAAGAACTGGGAATCCCGAAGCTGAACACTTCCTTAGATCCTGTGGGCGTTAAAGTGAAGGGCAAGAAGGGAAAGAAGTTTGTAAATGATACATCGATGCAGCTGATTCTTGCGGAAGTGCAGCAGAATACGAATGCGGCACACGCATCGCGCTTGGAGAAGGCGCGTCAGCTGGAGGCTATTCGCGAGGTCCGTCGCAAGGAGATGGAGGAGAAAGAGCAAAGAGAAAATGAGAAATTGAGCATGAAGAAGAAACAACTCAAGAAAAAGGGATCGAAGAAGGTCACTGAAGAAAAGATCGAGAAGAAGGAGCCAAAACCAACGAAGGGGCGGAAGCGGGTATCCTTCGCCTGATTATTTATTAGCTCATGTGTCAGTATTGTTAAAACGGCGTGTATAGCGTTAATGAGTGAATCCGTGCGCAGACTGCGCGGCGAAAATGAACTCTGGCGACAAAATCAGGTACTCATCATATATTTGTGAGTGTAGAGAATGTTTGAGTCACACGGTAATTTTTGTTCTACGCGGAGATAACGTCGGCGATAAGCTGATAACACTCCGCGGCAGTCTCCGAGGGTTCCGCTCACACACCCGCACGCCTCGCCTCACCTCTTATCAAAGTTTTTCTCCAGTTCCCATGAACGCTGAGCAGATCAATCGTATTTTAGACGTGACTGAGCACGACATTGTTCCTCAAACGCACCAAGCTGTTCAGGAAGGCTGCAAACTTTTCGGTGCCGCGATTTTGCGCAAATCGGATCTTTCAGTCGTTGTTGCCTCGACGAACCGGGAGACGGGGAACCCGCTTCTTCACGGAGAAATCAGCACAATCAACGAGTTCTATGCTCTTCCGGATCATCCTCCGGCTAAGGACTGCATTTTCTACGCCACACACGAGCCGTGCTCTTTGTGCTTGAGCGGAATCACTTGGGGAGGGTTCGACAACTTCTGCTACTTCTTCACGTACGAGGATAGCCGCGACGAGTTTGGCACACCTTACGACATCGACATCCTCGAACAGGTGTTCCAGGTGGCTGATCCCGGCCGCACAATCGACCCGAAGCGCCCGCTCTACAACCACGAGAACAAATATTTCAAATGCACCTCATTGAAAGACCGCATTGCCGAGCTTGGCGACAAGGCTCTTTCGGAGCGCTGCACGAAAGTCAAGGCAATTTACGATGAGCTCTCGGCGATCTACCAGAACCAGAAGGGAGCGCTGCTTCTTCCGTAACACGAGCAACGTTATATACACGAAAACCGTAGTGAGTGTTATTACCTAAATTATAAACAACACACGCAGTCCTTATGCGTTTATTACAGCCAGTGCGCAGTGCCTATACATTCACTACAATGCGTACGCTCATAGTGTGAAGGGTCCAACCCATGATGTGCATAAGAGAACTATTTCTGTTTTCAAATGGTTATTTCAAGAATGTGACTTCAGGTATGAAGAGTCGCTCTGAGAATTAGGAAATCTATGGTATATGTCCCAACCTAGGCACTCTCCTTTCTACTTCTAATGTCATCTGAGTTGTTCTCCCCGTTATCTTGGTTTACGTCACGGAAAGCACCCTCTTGTTCCTCCACTTCATCTCGTTGCATAGTATCCATAAGCCCGTTGACGCTGCCGTCGTCCTCGTACATATGCTCGCCAGTATCCGTGCGCGTCCGCGTGAGGACTGCTCCCATCAACTCGTCATCGCCTACTGCATACTTCGACATCGCACGCAGTTTCGGACCATAGATGTAGAACAAGAAAGGGATGGGTAGGCAAAGTGCTGCGAGGCAACCTACAAGAGTGCCTGCCCACTGCGAATGGAGGTTATTGAACATAATACTTGTGAAGAGCGGGAACGCGCAACCGAAGGATGAACGCAGGAAAGTGTTGGCGGCGAAGGCCAGGGCACTGCGGGCCAGGTAAACATCAAGGATGTAGTTGAAGCAACCAATAAAGATTCCGATGATCCCGAAGCCGACAAAGGCTCCTCCGACCATAGGCAGCATCCAGTGAACCTTGTTGGCGTAGTGACCGGCCCAGCACATCCAGAAGATACCGGAAGTGAATGCAAACGACGCAATCATCATCAGAACTAGTCGGTTTTCCGGCAAGACAGACTTTTTCTTGAGTCTGAGTTGCTTGTTGCACCAAGGGTCGAGCACGGAGGCATTGAAGACGCACACAATGATGGCTCCAGTGAGAATGGCGACATACGGAAGATAGATGTTCGCGCCCTCGAAGTGGTACCCCTCGAATACGATGGGCACCGCCTCGAGGCACATGTATAAGATGCCATAGATAATACCATGGTAGAGTGACACCAACGCAAGAATCACCTCTTGAACAAGCATACCGACAGACGCTAAGATGATCGTAGTGATGGGGATATGCTTCTTCTCAAACTCACCGGGTCCCTGGATGCCCCAATTACCACTGACGTCACGAAGTCTTTGGGCCTTCGCGTTCAAGATCGTAGGCGGATACGTTTCAGGAAGAATGAAGTAGCCCAGGACGAGACTCAGTGCAGCCATGATACCTGAGATGTACTGAGTCCAACGCCATCCGAGATATGACTGCACGATATAGCCACCGACAATGGGCGCTACCAGCGGGCCCGCAGCAACGCAGAGGGACACAATGGAAAGCGCGAAGCCTCGCCCGGTTGCGGTGAAAGCGTCACCTACGATAGCTGGACCAATTGTAAGCGACCCTGCGCCGAATATTCCCTGAAAAAAGCGGCAGATGACGTAGGTTTGATAGTCCTTGGCCGTTGCCGCAGCGAAGAAGAATAGCATCAAGGCGAATTGTCCTACAAGAAGAGGGAGTCTCCGGCCGTAAAGAGAACTGACAGGACCCCACGCGATTGGCCCCACGGCGAAACCCACAACATAGAGAGAAATTGTAAGGGCGGCCACAGGCTCTCCGACATGGAAAACCTCCTCAATAGCTGGTAGCGCAGGGCCAGCAATAGCGGATCCCCAGGCAGCCACTAAGAGAAGCATTGAGGCGCCGAATAGCAAACGACCCTTCTTCGCGTTGCTATATCTCTGCGGATTGGATTTGTCCTCTTTTCCCATGAAGCCCACTGTATACACTTCGGGATCACCCGGGTTTAAAGGCAATGGGGTATTCGGAGCAATTTCCTCGGGAATGCTTTGCATCTCAACCGCCTTATCTTCTTTACTCTTCCGGCCAAACATGAATTAGATAGGTAAAAAGGAAGAAGGTGCGGTTGTATGGAATCAAGAAACTACGGAGATTTTGCTCTTTACTGTGCGCCCTTAACCTGTAATCAGAATTAGTAAGTGTTTTGACACCGTTGTATCATACAAACCTCACCCTGTGGTTATTCACACAAACCACACCCTGTGGTTATCTTGTAGATATGATTGGCGTTGAAGATGAGGGTTGAGGTTCAACCTTCCTCTTATTCCGAATAAGAGATGGGATCAGGCGTTCCGCCGCCAGTCATGCCAATGCGTGCAAAACAGCAGGGGGACTTATCAAATTTGTATAAAGGTTCTTTGCTGAGCACGCCGCCTTTAGAAAAAGTATCTGAGGCACTTGAAAATGGGTCCAAGTTGTCGAATCAAAGGCAGCCTGCAGACAGTGAAAATTCATCAATAACATTGCCTCGTGACACTCACGTCGCAAATCTTGGCTCTCTGGATGCGAAAGTGTCTCGTGTGGGAGCCACGGTTTTAACGAGTCCCATTAGCCTGAATAGTTTTCCAGTGCGCAGTGATGCGAGTATTCGGGCTCGCGATGAGACCCAAGATCACGAATCTTTAAATTCCGCAAGCATGGCCCATCCAAGCATGGCCCATCCAAGCATGGCCAATGCAAGCATGGCCCTTCCAAGCATGGCCAATGCAAGCATGGCAAATCCAAGCACGGCCAATGCAAGCATGGCCAACCCAAGCATGGCCAATGCAAGCATGGCCCTTCCTAGCATGACCCATTTAAGCATGGCAAATCCAAGCATGGCAAATCCAAGCATGGCCCATCTAAGCATGGCCAACCCAAGCGTGGCCAAATACGGTCCGGAGTCACACACTCGAATGCAGTCTGGAAAATCTAGTCCTGAGTTGCAAGTGCATGCAGAAACGCAGGAGCGGAAATCCAGTCCAAGGTCGCAACGGGGCGCGAAATCGCCCAGGGAGCGCGTTTTCGCCTGTCCAGTTTGTGACCGCCAATTCAGTCGCAGCGGGAATATGCAGACGCACATGCGCACGCACACGAATCAAAAGCCGTATGAGTGCGGCTTCTGCCACAAAAGGTTTTCGCAGCGCGTGAATATGGAACTACATACGCGCACACACACGGGCGTGCGTCCTTACGAGTGTGGTGTGTGCCAGCGGCAGTTCACGAGCTGCTCGAACATGCGACGGCACTGGCGGCAGGTGCACCCATATGTGCCCGAGCCGAAGCTGGGCACGAGCCAATTGAAGCACGGCATGCCCGAGAAGCAGTTCTATCAGGACTCGTATTCAAAGCTGTCGTTCTCGGGTGAGGACATACTCAGAGACTCGCCCGACCATCTGCAAATGCTCATTCGCCCGAACCGGTATATTGCCCTTCCAATTGGGCAGCCAGTCACGTTCGCGCCAGTTGCCACGGGCGAAGTCTCCGATGAAGGTCATTTGGAGGAGTATCTGCCAAGTAGGGGTGGCGAAGACAAAAGACGAATTCTGATCGATGACGAGAGCGAGTATGAGGCTGCGTCTGCTGCGCCGCTGAAAGAGATCGTCACTAACAGGCCGTTTATTTATCACATCGCGCCGAAGTCTCACAGGCGTGCGAGAGGCGGAAGTTACACGGACGCCTCGGCGCTGAACTTTAGGGACCGACTTCTTATGCGGCGGCGCGAGTACGAACATAAACAGCGTCTTGCTCAGCACACCGAGCAGCAGACGCCCAAACTCTCGCCGACGTTTTCGGCTGCGCAGGCCTCTGCGCGGCCAACAAATCACTCACAGCAAGCAAGCCTGTCTCAACAGACGGCGGTCGCTCAGCAGATGGCCTTTGTCCAACAGCTCGCGGCCGCCCAACAGCTCGCGGCTCAACAAACGGGAGCCCTTCCACAAATGGCATACACGATGATGTGTGCCTATGGCATGCCTGCGTGGCCTTATCCTCCGGTGGCCACGCAGGCCCAACTGACTATGCAGTCTCAACTGATTGCGGCTCAGCTGCAGGCCCAGACCATGCCGGCCGCGTCATTCTTGTATCCGAGTGCATCCCTCAAACGCGAGGAGGGCATGTGAAGCTCACGATGCCGCGAATGCAAAGTCGCAAAATAGTAAATCATTAGGTGTACATATGCTCTATCAGTCTCCGAGCTCATAGCTCATATTCGCTCAGAATGTCGATTTTCTGGTCCAATTCATGCCGCGCCAAGCTCGACTGGCACGCGTAGCACAGCTGAAGCGTGTCGTCCTGCTGGCAGAGACCACAAGGTTCTGCCGATTGAGAGAGCCGCGCCGCGACCTTCGCAACAGTTGAAACGACTGATGGGAAGTCCTTCTGCATTTGCTCGAAGTACAACCGCGTGATCTCGTCGATGCTCTGGCGCTGTGTGATCCCCGGGATGGGCGGCTCCGGTAGGGGCCTCAGCTGCCGAATGCGGGCGTATTCTTGCAGTTCGGCGACTGTGATATCTCTCAGCGGGTATAAAATGCGGTCCTCAACGACATCCGGGGAAACGAGTCTCGGAATTACTGCGCCACGGCCCTTCACGGTCTCGGCGAGCGTGAGTTCGCTGAGTTTCGTCATCGAGTATCCCAATACGGCGACGCTGTTTTGCTGCTTCGCGAGGCTGGTAGCCAGATTGCGTGTTAAAAGCGAGTCGATGTCATGCTGGCCGCTGCGATTGGGCAGCTGAATGCGCAGATGCGGTGCGTGCAGACGCTTCAATTCGACATCAAAGGGCCATTCGAATTCGGAGCTGTCGCCGATATGTACACATGTGAAGTCGAATCCTTGCATGCCATTATGTTTTTCGCGCTGGTGTGCGTGTGTGCTGATCAACAGGTCAACCATTGCTAGCGAGCTCGTGCCGAAGGAAACAAACACGAGTAGATGCGGTCGTTCCCGCCGCGCACCCACGCGGAAAACGCCCATTTCGGCACGGAACTTCCGACTGATGAAGTTCGTGTAGCATTGCACGCAAAAATGCTCGCCCCGGGTTTTTGTGACAGCTGGCTCACTGCAGCGCGCGCAGATCATAAATTTCAGGGTAGGATGAAAATTTCACAATATCAATGTGCGAGTTCACGAGTGGCTGATTTGTTGCAGCATTGTCACTTGACTGAATGTAGAGCAGACCCCTAGTATCGACCTCCCCATGGTATCGACCTCCGTTAACTTGTATCCAGTTTCAGTAGCTTTCAACAACGCACGCAGCCAATTAGCTTGCATAGCACTAGGCAGTATTCGCAGATGGCAGAATCTGCGAAATAACGCACTCTACACATCCATGTCGGAGTTTTGTCTCTACACGCCAATTCGCTCTTCACTTGCGATTTGCAAACCGTTTCGTTAAGGTTAGGATGACGGTCGAGCGCGATCCGAAGAAGGTCGACTTCTTGAAAGACGGCCAGTACAAGCTTTACCCGGACGAGCCGAACTCGCTCCAGAACCATAAGGAATTCCTAGCTCGCGAAGAGTCGCAGTTTTTTGATCCCTGCAAGGAGGCCTCCAAGATGAGCATGGCGTGCCTCGACCGGAACAACTACGACCGGAGTAAGTGCCGCATGTACTTCGAGTCTTACCGAGACTGCATGAAGGCTTGGAATGACCATCGGAGAAGTAGGTAGCCTTTAACCGGTAGCCTGTTAACGTGCGGAGTGCACAAACACGTGGGACCCCATTAGGCAGTTCTATGCAGTCGTTCCGTGGTGTAGATCGACTAGATCATGTATATATTCTAATCATCTGAGGATTGCCTTCGGCCTAATTTGAAAACGTCCATAATCGAGTCTCACTTCGCTAAGTTGTCGTTCAGCATAATTTCGCTAGGTCGAATCCGTTCAGCATAACTCCGCTAAGACGAATTCGTTCATCATATTAGCATTGGCTACAAAGGTCATATTTTAATATACTCTATAAGGCGCTCAACACTCGGCTTTACAAGCGGGCCGCCGGCGCTTCCTCGCTGAGCAGCTTCGCGAGCTTGTTCGCGGAATCGTCGAGATACTCCATCATGCGGTTGCTGCCCATATACTGGGAGCAGATGTTGACGTGGAGGTCATTCTTGTTGATCATGTACGCGAATCCGAAGCCCTTCGGCGTGACCTGCGACCAGCCGTAGCCGTTGAAGTACTCGGACGACAGCTGCGACGTCGAGAGGAACCACGTCGACGAGTAGCTGAACACGGGGTCCTTGAAGATCTCGGGCAGCTCCTCGCCGGGCAGAATCGACCGCTTCAGACCGAACAAGTGGCGGTCGACGCCGTGTCCCTCGGACGCGTCGGCCACGTACTCGCTCTGGGACTTGATCGCGGCGCGGAACGCAGCGATTTTGTCGGCCGCTGGCACGCTCGCGTCCCAGAACTTCTTGCAGAACTCGACGCTTTCCGTCGACACGGACCTGATTGTCTCGGTGCGCCCCTGGAAGTACTTGCGAGTCGTTGCCGCTTCGTATACGGGTCTGGCGATCCCGTTCATGCGGTAGTACGCGAGCTGCAGCAGCATCTGCAGGAAGCCGTCGGGGCTGACCTTGAAACTCTTGATGAGCTCCTTGCCAAAGCCCTTGAACGCCCAAACGGCGACCTCGTGCTTCTCGATCTCGGTGACGAAGTCGGCCTCGGCCTCGGCAATGTCCAGCAGCACTTGGTCGTTGACAACGAACGGCAGCTCCTCGACGACGTCCGTGTCGATCTGCACGCCCTTTGTGATCTCTTTGCCCGCAAAAAGCCCTTTGAGCACGTCCTCGTTCAGCCGCAGCGTCTGCATGCCGTCCATCATCGAGTGCTCGCCCATGAACCCGGCCGTGCCGTTGTCGTTCACAATGAACTGCAAGGGCTTGTCGTAGAACCGGTTCCGGTTGTACCCGTGCCAGTACGCGTGCGTGCGCTCGAGGTCCGTCGACGGCGCCGCCCAGTCCAGATTCACGACAAACGCGGCGCTCTGGATCGTCTCGAGCGTCTGCGCATTCTGCGGCGACGCCTCGACGAGGTGCGCGCGCATGTCGACCCATTTATCGCGGTTCTCGCTCGTGAGGCCGCCGACGTTCGGCGCGTCGGGCTTGAGCTCCGCGTCCGCGTAGATCGCGCGCAGCCTGCCCTCGAGCTCCTCGGTCGTGAGCTGCCGGCCGCCGTCCAAGTACGGCAGCTTGTACACGTGGTTTTTGCGGAGCACAATGATGTGCTCGTTGCCCTTCGACGCGTACCGCGCGCACTCGTCCGCGCCCGGCTTCGGAATGCGGCACGAGTTGAACATGAACCGGAACAGCTCCATGTCGATGGGCTTCTTGCGCATATAGTCGGGCACGAGCGTCTCCGCGTCGTACTTGCTCTTGAAGGCAAGAACGTTCGACACGAGCGCGGCTGCGCGCTTCACGGGCTCCGGAAATGTGTCGAACTGGTCCTTGTAGCTGTAGAAGTAGCTGACGTACGGCACAACCGGGTCGCGGTACGCCATGTACGCGCTCTCGTTCCACCACTCGTACATCCAGTTCTTCGTCGACGCTGCGCGCTCGAGCAATCGCTTCTGCAGAACCTCGCCGACTCCGCCGGGCTTCACAAAGTCCTTGACAATGCGCTCGGTGTCCTGGTACTTCTTGTCGAGCACGAGCGGCTTGATGCTCTTCAGGTACCTCTCTGCCGTTTCCTCGAGCTGCGGCACGGGGAGGTGCGGCAGGTCCTTTTGGAACTGGAACGTCGAGACGGCCGCGGTCGATTGCAGTCGGACGGACGGTGTGATCATTTTCCTCAAAAGTTTCATGAAGATAGGTCTTATCGCGGACTACGGGAATATATATATCTGAGATTCTGTGGGGTAAAAATGCCGTAGGGTTGGAGCGGGGCACGCCCGTGCAGACTGCGTGCACCGTCACGGCACTCAATTCGGGATCATATGTCCGGGATTTAAACGGATTGGTAGGCGGAATCCTGCCACGGTTTATGTAAATGTGAAGTGCAGTATGTAGGGTGATCTGGGCCGGGAGCGTGGACGAGGCCCCGGCAGCTGGGAATGGAACGTGGTGGTTTACCCGTTCTGCGGAAAAAGATTTCGGAAATATGTTTGGGTGAAGAACTGCAAAGTGTTTCCGAAAGCTGATTGGTGAATGAAATGGCCAAGCGAGTTCGTGGAATTTAAGTAAGTCGGACAGCTGGTATAGGCTGTGCCGCGTTCTGGCACACGGTCGCGACATAAATACCCATGCTGAGCTCAAGATTTCTTCTTCGAGAGTGCCAGAGGTCTATGAGATCAAGTAGACGCCGACGGGATTTGATCCGAACAGATAACGGGATCTGATCCGCACTGACACCAAAACCTGCAGATCCACAAAAGCTTATCTACCACTGAACTCACAACCATCTAGAGACCCAACACTTCAGCACCTCACAAACTTGGGCAATGCTCTGCGCCGTACCTGCCTCCCATAAACAAACTACATCATCATTCGCAGCTAATCCGTCGGCCGTTAGGGTTAAATTTTTCACATGAGGTACCTCGAGAACAAGCGCGCTATTGTGGCGTCCGTGGTCGCCGTGGGCGTTGTCGGCGTCGCCGGCTACTACCTTCTTTCCAGCTCGCCGCCCTCTGAGCCGGCGGCTCCTAAGAAGTCGGGCAGCAAGAAGAAGAGCGGCAACAAGAAGAAAAAGGGCAACAAAAAGAGCCTGCCGACGTCGCACGGGTTCCCGACTGCTCAGGAGAGCCCCGACGGCCCGCTGTACCCTGTGATCAACGACTGGTCTGCTGTGGCGCGCATGAAAGAGGGCGAACGCAAGGAAATCGCCGAGGAGTTCAAGGTCGCCGGCAACGCGGCATTCGGCGCGAAGCAGTTCGATAAGGCACTCGAGCTGTACTCGGCCGCGATCAAGGCCTACGACAAGGAGGCCGTCTTCTATTCGAACCGGTCGGCCGTCTATGGCAGTTGGAAGAAGTACGACGAGGTCATCAAGGACACGACCGAGGGCCTGAAGCTGCGGCCGGACTACGTGAAATGCTACTCGCGTCGGGGCGTTGCCTACGAGAACCTGCGCAACTACCGCGAGGCCGTCATGGACTACACGTCGGCGGTCATTCTGCAGAACTTCCAGGACGACGCCATGGGCGCGTCCGTCGACCGCGTTCTGAAGGCCGAGGCCGAGGTCCGGCTTGCGTCGGAGAGCGGCCAGCCGTCGACGGAGTTCCCCTCGGCAAATTTCATTAGGGCGTACTTGCAGAGCTTCCACAAGCGCGCGCCGCTCGCGGCCGTGGCAGATGCGGTTGAGGGCACTGGCGAGTACAGCCTGAAGCTCGCGCTCGACGCGATGGAGAAGGAGAACCAGGAGAGCTACCGCCAGGCGCTCGATCTGCTGGAGCAGGCCGTGACGCAGAAGTTCACTGACGCTGAGGCCGAGGCGTACGCGTACGAGCTGCTCGCGACGTTTGAGAGCCTTACGAACGAGACGGAGAAGGCGTTGGCGTCGATCAACAAGAGCATTTCGTTGCATGCGACGGTGCCGGCGTACCTCAAGCGGTCGGCGATTCTCATCGAGTCCGGCATGCTGCGCGAAAGCGAGCTCGACTTCACGAACGCGCGCCGCCTCGACGCGGACTCGCCGGATCTCTACTACCAGCTCGCGCAGGTCGAGTTTTTGCAGAGCCAATGGGAGCAGGCGAAGGAGAACTACGAGCGCAGCATTGCACTTGATGCGTCGTTCACGCTCGCGCACGTGCAGCTCGCCGTCACGCTGTACCGCATGGACCGCATCGACGAGGCGAAGCAGAACTTCCGCAAGCTCATTGCCGAGAAGCCGAACGAGTCCGAGGTGTACAACTACTTCGGCGAGATCTTGCTTGACTTGAAGGAGACGGAGGAGGCGAAGAAGATGTTTGAGAAGGCGATCGAGCTCGAGCAGTCGCGCGAGGGCTCGGCCATCAACGTACTGCCCATCGTCAACATGGCCATGGCGATCATGCAGAACGCGCAGTCGCCGCAGGACCTCGAGCGCGCGCTCGAGGTCTGCCAGCAGGCGGCGGCCATCGACCCGCAGTCTGACGTCGCGATCGGCAGCCTCGCGCAGTTCGAGCTGCAGCTCGGGCGCACGTCCGAGGCGATCGAGCTGTTCGAGCGCAACGCGAAGCTTGCGCGCACGCCGGCCGAGCAGCTACAGAGCTACACGTTCGCCGAGGCCGCGCGCGCGCAGGTGCGCATCGCCGCTGAGCGGCCCATCGTCAGAGAGCGTTTGGAAATGCTCAGTAAGTTGAGGAGATAAACAGGTGAAGTGCAAAATGAGCTTTTGCGAGTTCATTTCCCGAGCGCGTGTGTTTGCCATGCGCTGTAGTTTTCGTGCACTCCCTTGAGTCGCTGCGATGAGTGCCTTGAGCGTTTATGTATATACACTACGATCTAGAAGCCAGCGATTAGAACTTGAATCGCGTAGTGTGTCCCCGCCAGATCGTCGTGCCAGTATTTCTAGCTAATACTTTTTTCGATCACTGACTCGCCGCTTACTGGTCTCACGGACTCGCCCAGCCCAGATCTGCCCATACTTAATTTAAGACGCGTCAAGAGAGGACGCGTCAACCGCGCCATATTGTAAACCACAAAAAGCAGCCTCGATATCACAAGCTAAAACCACCCTGCGAAAATTTTCTCATGGACGACCGTCTTCAGCGGATCAAGTTTCTCGTGGAGCAGTCAAAACTATATGCGCAATTTCTTACCGAGAATTTAGAGTCTGCCAATGCCGAGACCAAGCGACGGAAGACCGAGTCTGGCAAGTCTAAACCGGTCGCTGCCAAAAGCCAGCTCAAACTCAGAAAGGACCAGCCGAAAGCGCTTACAGTAAACCTTCACGACTACCAAATCACTGCCGTCAAATGGCTCACTATGCTGTACGAAAATGGGTTGAACGGGATCCTCGCTGACGAAATGGGGCTCGGCAAAACTCTAGAGGTCATTGCATTTCTCGCGTACCTCATGGAAAACGGCATCAATGGCCCCTTTCTCGTGCTGGCGCCACTGAGCACACTTGGCAACTGGATAGCTGAGCTAGAGAACTTCGCCCCTACATTGACCTACACGAAATACTACGGTGATCCCAAGCAAAGAGCCAGTTTGCGCAAAGCGAAATGGGGGAACATCATTGTGACGAGCTACGAAATCGTCATGGCCGACAGCCGCTTCTTGCAGCGCACAGCGTGGAAATACATCATTGTAGACGAGGGCCATAGATTGAAGAACATCGACAGCAAGCTAATGAAGGTGCTCAAGAGCTTTGCAAGCGCCAATCGGATGCTGCTGACCGGCACGCCATTGCAAAACAACCTCACGGAACTGTGGGCGCTTCTCAACTTCTTGCTTCCCGACGTGTTTACCGATTTGGCCATTTTCCACTCCTGGTTCGAGTCCGGCGAGGTGTCGATCAGCAATAAGGATGAGGACTCGCTCGTGACGTCGCTACACGACATCCTGCGGCCGTTTCTTTTGCGCCGCTTGAAGAAAGACGTCGGTCTTAATCTGCCCCCGAAGCGCGAATACATTGTATTTACAGGCCTCACCGAGCTCCAGCAGCAATTATACCAGCATTTCCTGAACGGCGACGCGCGCGACTTTGTCGTCGAGCAGATTCTGGCCGATAAGGCGGAGAACGAAAAGAGCACCAATGACACGACGGCGCTCGTGAAGCAGGCTCGGCAAGAGCTGAGGACAAAGAGCTTCTCCAACCTTGTGATGCAGTTACGGCTTTGCTGCGACTCGCCGTACCTCTTCTGGTACTCGGAGAACCTCGATCTGGAGGGAACCTCCGGGAAGCTGCAGGTCCTGCACCAGCTCATGCAGCGGCTGAAACCGAGCTACCACAAGGTGCTTGTGTTCACGCAGTTTGCTCGCATGCTCGATATCCTCGAGGACTGGGCCTCTGCAAGGGACTATAATTACCGACGACTCGACGGGAGCACGCCTCAACTTGACCGGCAAGCGATGATCGACGAATTCGCTGACCCAAACTCGGACATTGACATCTTTATGGTCACGACTCGCAGCGGCGGGCAAGGCGTGAACCTTGTGGCAGCAGACACGGTTGTGCTGTTCGACTCGGACTGGAACCCGCAACAGGATTTGCAGGCGATGGACCGCGTGCACCGTATCGGCCAGGAGTCGCCAGTGCTTGTTTTCCGGCTGTGCATGGGCGACACGGTCGAGCAGGATTTGCTCGAGCGTGCGGCGGAAAAGCTCGAGCTCAACCACCTCGTGATCGAGAGCGGGCATTTCAAGGGCCCCGTCGCGCTGAACCAGGATACGAACGAGGAGAAGATCATGAACTTGGGCGAACAATTGCAGCGCCACAAGCTCAAATTCAAGACCTCAACCGTGACAGATGCCGAACTCGATAAAATGCTCGACCGGTCGATAGACGCGTACACGCAGGCGATGGAAACTCCA
This sequence comes from Starmerella roubikii, assembly GCA_030584945.1. Taxonomy (NCBI): domain Eukaryota; kingdom Fungi; phylum Ascomycota; class Dipodascomycetes; order Dipodascales; family Trichomonascaceae; genus Starmerella; species Starmerella roubikii. Next base: position 57,954 of record JAJMCC010000031.1, on the reverse strand, counting down.
CAGTTGAGTGATAATATCTTGTGCGTCAAGTCTAGCCTAGGTTAGTTGTCTATTCTTAGGTCTATTGTATATATTCTAAGAGCCCCGATTTTTTTCCATTGAATATTCCTTGTTGCAGGCTTGTCACTGGCTCAGCATGCGCCGGCCACAGGGTTCCCCCTCTAAGTGGAGTAGGGAACACCCCGCATTTTATTTCACCATGTTTCGTCAGCCTTACTTGCGATCATTTATCCGTAACTACAGCGTTGGAATGTCGAACGAATTCGTGCTCATTTCAAAGCCGGCAACCGGTGTGCGCCAGCTCACGCTAAACCGACCGAAGGCTCTGAATGCGCTGAACAGCGGTCTGATTAACGAACTGAACGCCGCGCTCCAAGACGCGGACAAGGACGACAGCATTGGCGCCATTGTGTTGACCGGCAGCGAACGCGCCTTCGCGGCCGGTGCGGATATCAAGGAGATGCAGGAGCACACGGCAGCGTCCATGTACGGCGACAATTACATTGCGTCGTGGTCGCAGATCCGCAACATCGGCAAACCAATTATCGCTGCTGTGCGGGGATACGCACTCGGCGGCGGCTGCGAGCTCGCTATGAGCACTGATATCATCTACGCCGGCAAATCTGCGAAGTTCGGCCAGCCCGAGATTTCCCTCGGCGTGATTCCGGGAGCCGGTGGCACGCAGCGGCTGACGCGGGCCATTGGCAAGTCGCGGGCCATGGAGCTGATTCTCACGGGTAAGCCCTTCTCTGCGGAGGAGGCCGAGAAGTGGGGCCTCGTTGCGCGTGTCTTTGCGGACGAGGACGTGGTTGGGGAAGCCGTGAAAACCGCCAGCCAGATCGCCGCGCTCGCGCCGCTCGCCGTGAAGGCCGCGAAGGACGCCGTGAACCAGTCCTTTGAGAACTCTTTGTCGACAGGAATCCTGTTTGAGCGCCGGCTGTTCTACCTGCTTTTCGGCAGCGAGGGCCAGAAGGAAGGCATGGCGGCGTTCACGGAGAAGCGCAAACCGGATTTCAAGGGCCGTCTGTGAGCCGGACAGCGTGTGAGCGTACCTTGAAGAAGATTGAAGTAAAGTCCGGCTGGGCACGTAAGTATATTTAGAGAGCTCAATTTACGTTCAAGATGATTCTGTTCAAATATAGCTAAATTTACGTTGTTCGTCTGCGAGTAGTGCGACTCAGGCTGAATAAACTCCCTACAGTGCTCGAGGGGCAGCTACACAATCTTCCGTCCTCGAAGGGTAGGATGGCTGACGCTCAATTTTTCATCTCCGAATAGCAGCCTCTCAAGTCTTAAAATCTATAACCAAGTAATCCTACTACTCTGTACATAACACACCGCTTCACTCGCCGCGTTGCACATCGAGGGTATGAACTACCTCGCGACGCCGCTCGTCACGCTAGCCGGAACGCCGGACTCGCCGACGAATCCGCACGTCTATGAGAACAACCCGCTGTACACGTCGCAGCAGCTCGAGCGCGTGACTGTTTGTGAGCAAAATGTCGCGCCGAGCGAGGCTCTGTCCAAACTGACTGCGAAGCTCGAGCAGGTCAGTGTTGGGCCGCACTGGGACCCGCGCGAAGTCAAGCGTGAGCGGCTGAGTTTCCGGTTCAGCAATTTCATTGATCTGCCGATGAAGAATGCGAAGCCCTCGGTTCTGAGCCCGAAACACCCCGCGTGTAAAGCGCCGATCTTCAGCAAGTACTGGGTCGAGAAGTACCAGTTCATTGTGCCAGCAGTGACAATTGGGTTTTTCGACTGTCCCGCGCCGGGATCGCCTGAGGAAGACGACTTGGTTGCGTCTTTAAACGGGCTCGTTGACGAGCTGAACCAAAGCGGCGGCACCGTGCTTATGGCCGTGATCTGCGGCAATGGGGACATGGACGCGGCGCTGACTATGCTGAAGAGAGAGACCGACTTGACGCAGCCCTCACAGGTCATGGCGCTGTCGGCAAGCGATAAATTCGCCGACCAGATCGTGTTTGCCGCGCAGAAGTTCGCCGACCAGTTCTTCCGCCACAAGTTCGAGCAGCTGCGTCGCAAGCGCGAGCACGTCATGCCTCCGCTCGATTTGATGGTCTGGGATGCACGCTACACGCTGAAACTCGCGTTCTGCGCCGAGTTCCGCGGCGACGTGCAAGGCGCCATGCGGCTCTACGAGTCCGCTTACGACTCGCTGACTTTGCTCTTTGAGAAGCGCGCTGTGACAAAGGAATCGGAGGCCTACATTAACGCGCGCGATACTTTGGACTTGATCGCCCTCAAAATGTTCCACCACTCTTTGCCGTCGAAGGCGGCGTACCGCAAATTGCTCGCACACACAGAAACAGTAAAGCAGATCCTCGAATTAAACAAGGTCGATTTGGAGGCTCCTGAGACATTTCTGTGGCTCGGAAGAATGCATGCCGTGTTTGCGCAGCTGTGCACGTCGTTTAAACAGCTCGAGGAGCCCGCTGTCGCTCAGGGCACCCAGCCGGGCGGGATCCCCACAGGACTTATCTGGCTTGATGCGGCAACGCTTTTCGCGCGTGCCGAGAAAGGCGACGCGAAGAATGCTGAATTCACGCCGCAGATGTGCTTCATTAACGCGATTTCGGACCTCGCCGAGCTCCGCCGCGCGAAGGCGTACGCGCTCATGCAGTACGGCGACTACTTGGGCGACGACAAGGGCGCGGCCGAGGCTTACAAGACGGCACGAAGGCTGCTAGCCGCGTCGGTGTGGCCGCGCTCAGAGCAGTACCTCGGCGAGAAGCTGAACGACGAGCTCGCGTTGTTTGCATTAGGAGAGTCGAAAACGCCGCCAACGAAAACGCCGGACCTAGTCACCGAAAACGATATTCTGCTCGTGGCAACTGGGAACTGGCAGTCTCGGGAAACATATATCGGCCGTGAAACAGTGGCCCAAGTGCGCCTCATGCCGAAAGTAGACGTCACTGCGGAAATCGAGGTGGAGCACTCATTGCGCACGCAGAGGTTTGCCGATGTCGAGCTGAAGGCGGGGCAAGAGAAAGTGCTCGAGGTCAGTGTGACGCCCTTGGAAATAGGCCAGCTTATCCTCAAAACAGTCAGTCTCAGCAAAGGCGAGTTCTCTCAGCAAGTTCCTATCAAACGAGGCGAGAATCTGTGGGTTACTGGCAGCACCGTCAAGCATCTCGACCTCGTGGTTGACCCACGAGTCGCCGAGGTCACGACGCGGCCCGCGAAGCTGAAATTCGGCGACCTCACGCCGGCGGCAGTCGGAATTGGGGAGCAGTTTGCATATCGGTTCAATATCACGAGTTTAGAGTCAGAGGAAGTTGATGCCGATATCAGTGTGGCGCTAGGCGCAGAAAAAATCTACAGCGAGCAGCTCCACCTTGGTTCTGAGCTCGTGACTATCGAGGGGCTGTTGAGCGCGCCGAAATCGGTGTTTTCATTGCATGTACGGGCCCAATTCAACACGACCCAGGATACGCTTCCCGTTACTTTTGAATTCACTAAAGTGGTCGACGTAATGCGGCCCTTCAGAGTGACCTTCGACGTGGCGCCCGTGTTCTACGAGCACCCCTGGCCCGCTGTGTTTGCGCCTGTGGATTTAGACCCGATTCCACGGCGTTGGCGGTTGACGCCGACGGTTTGTGCAAGCTTCGAGCCGGAGCCGCTCGTTTTGCATTCCACGGAGCTCGAGATGAGCAGCAGCGCGAGCGAGTTTGACTTGTTGCCGGAAAACAACAATTCAGGCATCGACCTTGACATGCCATTCAATGCCGTAAGGCGGATCTCTCATCTGTTTCTGGCGACGACGAAGTTCCGCACTGTCGCGCAGCCGCAGCGCAATTTCGAAGCCACGGCGAATGTGCGTTTGAAGTGGTCGCGAAAATCGACGCCGAATTTGGTGAACACGCTGCTCCTACCCCCAGTGAGGCTCAATTTACCAACTCAGGAGCCGCGCGTGCTCGTTGTTTGTGACCGTAAACCGTGCGACACCAATAAAACGACGCAGGTGACGTACCACCTTGAGAACGCGACGGCCGCTGTGCTCAACTTCTCTGTGGCCATGAGCTCCAGCACATTTTTCGCCTACGAGGGCCCGCGTGTAGCGCACGTGAAGATGCTGCCGTACTCGACGCGGAAACTGACGTACGAGCTCATCCCATTGGGCGACGGCGCCATACACAACCGGCGCCCGCTGCCAGATTTGCGGGTCTATGATGTGAATTTCAAGCATGTGCTGCCGATCTTGCCCGGAGACGAGCTCATTACATTCGACCAGCAAACACTCTTCATATAGTGAAGAGCTGTGAAGAGCTGAGAGGCTCGAGTAGACCAACGAACTGGCTTTATAAATTACATAGCTAAATGTACAGCGTTGCTCGACTAATTTTCGTCATCACTAGACTCGACCCATCGAATTATGGCCCCATCGCATGTGCCCGAGTAGAACTCGCCGTCTCGCGAAACAACACACCCCTGCCTATTGAAGCGCGACTCTTTTCCGGGCGGCACAAGCCGCTCAAGAAGGCTACCATCTGCATAGTCCGACATGAGCACATCGCCCGTGTCGCTTGGCAGGAGAACGGCGAGCTCATCATTTTCTTCTCGCGTCCAGAAGAAGCTTGGCTCCAGCGTCTGTTGCCTGCGATCGTGAAACAACGGGCCGAAATTGATGTTTTTGTTGAGCCCACCGCCGGGCACGGCGAGATCCCAAACGCGCGCCTTATTATCGAGCCCGACGCTCAGCAGCTCATCGCCCTTGAAATGCCATAGAAGGCCATTGCATATGCCGCGGTGCGATTTCCGGAATGACAGAGGCGTGAGCTCGTCCTCCTCGCTAGTGCGGTTCATGTCCATTGCCGCGATTTGCTGCTTCGCAGCACGAATGTCCCAGATCCTCACTAGCCCATCAGACCCGCCTGAGGCGAGCATGTATTCCCTGGTTGGCGACCATTGCACACACATGACGCTTCCCGACTCGTGGCCCCTAAGAGTTTGCGCTGAAGAGGACGAGCGCAAATCGAGCAATCGGATGTGCGGGTGATCGAGCCCCGTCGCAATGAGGCCGTTCAGTTTCAACGGGTTCACGTCGAAATTGTAGATCTTGTGATCAAGCTCGAAGCTGTACACCTCGTCGAGCCGCTCTGTGTCCCAGACCTTCACGGTCTTGTCAAAGCTCGACGTGAAGAACATGGCCTCGTCTTGCGGCCACCAAAGCACCTTCGAGATCCCGAACTTGTGCGCCGTGCGGGCATCTAGCTTCGCGAGTGGCTGCGTGTCCTTTGGATCGGTGATGTACTCGGCCTCAAGGTCCCAAATCGTGACGGAGCTATCGGCACCACCACAGAGCATGAGCTGCTCGTCAACAGACTCAATGGCAAGGCTGTTGATGTAGCCGAAGTGCGCGCATGCCAGAACGTCGCGATGCATGTAAGTAGCTAATCCCACAGGCGGATCAAGCCACTGTGTGATAAACTAGATAGATTGCGTGGGTCAAATAACAGAACTCGGCTATGTGACTTCGACTATACTACACCAATTCACGTTATTCACCGCTTACTAATACTCCATAGAAGCTATGCGAGGCTCGTCGGTTTAGTATCGGTAAAACTGGTTGTGTATACATGTGCTGAAAAATAGTTTTATATAAGGCTTGGGCAGCAGCCCGCGGATAATTAGGATATAAGGAGTGATTAGTTGGAGCTGGTGGAGTCGTGAGTCTTCTCGGCAGCTTCCGGCAGCTTGACGTCCTCGAGGGACGACGGCGTGGAGCTTCTCCCGTTGAACTTCGGCGACAGGCGCGGGGAGGTCTCGACGAGGTACTCGTGGAGCTCGGGGCTGACCTTCTCGAGCTCGGCATCGTCCTCGTCGTGGTAGCCGCTCTCGCTGTTGAGCTTCTCGATCTGGCGCTGCTCCCACTCGACGCGGAACTCGTGCACACGCTGCTTGTAGTCGGCCTCCGGGTTGTAGTTCTTGTGGACACCCCACAGACGCTCCCACCACGAAAGGTGCTGCCAGTGGATGGCGACGCCGTGGTACTCGTTGCTACGGCCCTCCTGGATGAACTTCCAGCGGCGGTCCTGCTCGTGCAAGTCAAGGCCAGTGACATCGGGCAGCCACACAAAGGTGACGACCATGCCGGCGAGACCGAACCACGGCGCGAACATGAACTTCTTCTTATCATCGATGTAGTTGTAAAGCACAGTCGCCAACACGGCACCGAGCTTACCAATGCCAGCGCTGATACCGTGCGCAGTGGCGCGGATGGACGTCGGGTAGACCTCAGCCGCGACCAAGAAAGTGACACTGTTCGGGCCGAACTGCTGGAAGAACGACGACAGGAAGTACATCGCCTGGAAGGCGTGGATGTGCTTCTCCTGCGTATAGTACTTGAAGTGCGTGCCCGGGACAATAAACAGAACGAAATCCATGATGAAACCGATCTGCATCATCCAGTTGCGGCCATACAGACGCGTGTCGATGGTCAAGCTGGCGAGGTAATAACCGGCAAGCGAGCAGCCGATGTTAATGAGGTTGTAAAGCCAGCCCATGATGATCTTCTCCGAAGCGTTCGACTTCACGATTACCGAGATGAAGTTGCCCTGGAAGATCTTGTTACCGTAGAACAGGACATCATTGAAGAACCAGGCGAGCGACGTCGCAAAAAGACGGCCACCGAAGTAGCCGGCCGCGAGCTTGAGCGACGGCCAATCGTAGCCCGTGATATGCTTGTTATGACGCTCGCGCTCGGCCTGCTTCGAGATGCTCGGCATCTTGAAGGCACGGAAGTAGACAAGCAACAGCGTGCCGACGGCCGGCACGGCGAAGCTCACACGGAACGTCCACTGGACGGCGACCTTCGAAAGCGGAGACTTCGCAGAGCCGTGGTGGAACATGAGCAAGCAAACGATAAGAATGGCCTGGTTCAAGAGCTGGCCCCAACCTTGCATGGTGAATGCAGTCGAGACACGGCGGCCACGGTGAAGACGGTCCTGCTGCTTCTCCCAGCGCGTGAAGCGCATGCGCTCCATACCGGACGTCGCGGTCATCGGGTACTCACCACCGACACCGATCGAGTAGAAGTAAAGCGACCAGGCGTAGCAGATAATCCAGCCGTTAAGATCACGGCCCCACATGGCCGTCAACATGAGCAAACCAATGAACATCACCACGGCGTCCTGGATAAGACCCCAACGACGGCCGATCAAGTCACCGATGAAACCAACGAGAATCTGACCGCAGATGATGCCGATGACCGACAGGTAGGACACGGCCTGGACCCAGGTCTTGTTGCAGACTTCATACTTCGACCAGCACTCAGGCCAGACATTCGAGAACAAGCTCGAGACGTTGCCGACCGAGAAAAGCACGTAACCCTCGAGGAGTAGACCCGCACCGGGCAAGATGCAGTTGCGCCAGTACCAGCCGAGCGGGCTAAGCGGATCCTCCTTGAAGGCGGCCCAGATAGCACGCAGCTCACGCTTGGCCTCTTTGTTCTCGACGGCCATGTTGAACTTGACACGCTGACCGAAGGGCATATCGGCCCAGTACGTGCCGGCCTCGTCGTAGATATCTTCGGGGCACAAAACAGCACGGAACTGCTGGCCCTCGGCCTGGTTCGGTGCACGGACAGCATCTCTCTCGAGAGCGTCGTCCTCAGCGAAGCGGTTAGCATTATCCACGCCGGCCTGCGGACCGTACGGGACAGGGATCACACCAACGTCTGGTTGATCTTGAACAGTGTAGGGCATTCTAGATGAAATTAGTCGATGCTAATTTTTTTTCGAATGGTCTGATAACAAAACCCCGCTGAATGGGTGTCCTTATATTCTGACAAAAAACGTGCTCACTTAGGAAAAAATCAGATGTGGTTAGGTCATATGCACATACTGCCTACATACGTCCTATCGAGATCAAGAACTCACCCACGTGGGGAGAGCTGGGTTCGAGTGAATACTCATCTTTAGGTTCGAACAAGCTAGGGAAAAGCTGTTTAGACACAGATTAAGAGTTTTTTATATGTATATGTTTCGATAAAGACTGAATTGTGCTAACTAATGGACTATACAGTGGCGTTGCTCCTGGTTGAGTAGGTTGCTCTGCCGGATTTTAGCTTATCTTTTAGTAAGCATCGCACGTGGGGTAAAAAAATCGGCATAGAGAAGAACCTGAGAATGCGCACTCACGGATTGGACTATTGCGCTAACGTAAACCTCGGCAAGCACGTGGTCCGCAGTGTTCGTCTAGCCATTATGATGGAAGTATTGAGGCATTACTACATAATTTTTAAAACGCCTATCGCAATTTGATTTGAGAACGCATCGATCACATCTAAAGTTTTGTGGCACGGAAAATTCTGGTACGTGGCTTTGCATTGGACTCGGTTCTAAAGGGTGTGCTTTCATCTTGTGGGATGCTAGGGCTGCATGTTCTAGAGCATTGACGGGCGTGCGTCTGTATTCGCAGGGTAAGTATTATCGCACCTATGCATGACTCTGATGGCTCGAGCAACAAACACTAAAGAAGTGGTCCAATGAAATGGAATCAACTGTAGGTATGTCCGAGAATAAAAATGGTTAGCTGTGTTGGCCTTAGAGAGAGCGACCAGAAGTTTTTCTCAATGTTTTGTGTCTTTGATGTTTTGAGCCTTTGATGTGAGGGCAGACAGTTCAGCATGCCTGCATGCGGATCCGGGTTACGGCGGCTCTTATTTCCTCGCGATCGTAAAGCGGTAAAAGAGAGTCCTCCTCGGGTAATCTCTTGCCAGACTACCTCGGGAAGTTGAGATCCCGGTACTATACTCGTCTTATGGCTCTTCTCGTCTACCGCCTCTGCTAATAGAGATCTCTTTCCACTCTGTAGAACGATTATCTAATACCGCCTAGCATCCGTATCGTCTCGGGCGACGTTCGACAGCACCCCCCAATGACAACAGCACCAAGCTCAACCCATTTGGCGGGTTCCCAGGGCCCATGCTCTCCGCATTTGGTCCATTGTTTCGTCTTGCCATCGTAGATCTCTCCACTGTTTGGGTAGACTATCATAGGGCGTCCCAGTGAGCCCAGCGCAGTAAGCACTTTGACCGTATCCGAGACATCAAAACAGTTAGCCCCGATTGTGCGTGTACTCAAATCGAGGCTGCGGAGTTGGTCGATGGCGGTTCCGTCAGCCAGTGTCACTGTCCCCTTCGTATTCAATGAAAGCGAGATCCACACAGGGATCTGCTGCTCATCAGCGAGCTTAGCGAGTCTTTCGGTTATGACCTGCAGCTCCAAATAATTCGGGATTGTTTCAAACAGCAGGAAATCCGGTCTAGCAGAAAGAACCGCTCGAACGCGCGGCTCCCAGAAATCTAGCAAGCCCTTAAAAGTAATGCTGCCGTAGTCGCCAGTGTACTCTTCGCCACCGCTTAAATACGCTCCATAGGGCCCGAGGCCAGCGGCCACAAGCTTGCCCAAAGGGCGGGCCACATCTTTTGCTATATGAACGCCCTTCGCCATAAGATCGAGGCATTGCTGCTCAGTCAACCCTTCTTTCTTAAGTGACTCGACGCTTGCTTGGTACGTTATGCTCGTAATGACGTCGGCACCGGCCGCAATATAGGCGCCATGCATTTCTTTAACCATTTCTTGGCCCTCCTCCGTGAGTAAAGTGCCGGAACCCCACAATGTCGGGTGCGACTTTGCGCCGAGTAGTTCTAGATAAGTACCAGCGGCACCGTCAAGAACAAGCATACTAAGCTGAAATTTCACACTAGATCTGGATGTTCCCCGAACCCCGAACTTTTTCTTGTATTATTAGAGATATATCACCGTGCTGAGGCTCGTCATTCACTGGGCGGTAAACGAATCTCTAAAAGTGACTGCCCTTGCAGAAGTTGGCGGGTTGTCTCGTTTGACTTTTGGAGTGGGCTTACATGGCGTCGAGAACGGGAAGACTGAAGAATGTATGCACATAAGCAGAATGTATTATACCGTGTATTATCGATATACAGGACACAGTGTGTTTCAATTTACTTCGCTGTTTAGCGGCATGCATCAGGCTTTCCGCCGTTACCGTAGTTCCTTGAACTAAGACTGACTGACGAGTTTCAGCAGCCTCGCCACGCGACTTGTAGGACATGACCAAGCCTATGTTCTTTATCTATAAGATGGTATCGCAATAAATATAAGCCTACTTTTTGGACCCACTCGTGATCCTGCGCCCGAATTTCTTGAATTTGTCGCTGAACGATGACTGCCGCCGCTCCACTGGGGCGCCATCAGAGCCATTAACCTTCGCACCATTGGCTTTCGCGGCATCGGTAGAACCCGCGGAAACCTGCCGCGTTTTCTCGACTTCCACGGACAGAGTCGACCGCGGCGTAGCAAATGCCGATGTGTCCGTCGTTTTAGGCGTCTGGACCGAGGCCTCGCCGTTCTGACCTAGGCCGTCTTTTGTCCCACCAAAAGCTGCGTCTCTCGGCTGTATGCTTTCACCGGAATTTCCCAGTTTCGGGCCCGTTTTTGCCGAGCTCGCCTCGGATGAATTTGACGCAGACTTTGAGGGGTCCGGGGACGCCTGCGTGAGGTGCGGCGAAAGCGTGAAGGAGTCCTGTGTGCCACCAATCTGGTCAAGAGACGACAGATCGTTGGCTACGAAGTTCTTGACGATGTCGTCCACCTCGTTACTGCTCATGGGATGAATGCCGGTGCACGCGTGGCGAGAGGGTAATTAGCGGGCGTTTAGATGCAATCAGCCCCATCTCGGGATCTATATAATCATAGAGCGGCTGGTTTTTAGGGAATTATTCAAGCAAATATAGTGTTCGAGCAGGTGGAAACGGTGTGGATCCTTATAAGGTTCGAGAAAACCCTCGGCATCTTCGATCGAAAATCAGGCGCCCAAAAGACGCATGTTTCAAATTGGAAACGTGCGGGTCGCGATCTGGCTTTAATTATGTGCAGGATTGGTTTCGAAGTCCTATTTGATAAATGTACTGAAGCAAGTCCTTCGTGAATGTAATAATGTCAGGTAGTTTGTATGAGTGGATGTCGAATTAAGGAGTTACTGCTTACATAGACAAAGCATAGTATTTACTCGACGTACCATAAAGATTGAGACTTGTCATTACTTTATAAGATATGAAGCACAAGGATACGTTTTTTGTCTCGGGCTATGTAAACAGTTGGACACGCCTTAAATTTTAATAGTCGAACTCGGATTCAGAGCATGGAAAAGCAGTTTTAAGACAGTATTTTCGGTAACTTCCAAATTTATCCACTTCCGTACTCCATAAATACAAAGTCGCATCTACCGGCGATCTCGATCATTGACACGATCGCAAGCTCGAAATTTAATCTGCTTCGCCGAACCTACTGCACCCCCCACACAGCCAATGGCTCGACTGCAGGGTTCGTATCGTCGGTTCAGTGGCCTTGCCCAAACGTCTATTTAATGTAAGTCTTATGCTGTTCAAGAGATAGAGATATTCGATAAAACAACGAAAAAACTTTCTATGGGGAAATACATTTTGACTGGCGTTGACGGGAATTTAGGATCCATTGCTGCGGACTGGATGTTAGCGAATCGGCGATCTGATCAAGAGCTAGTATTCACGAGCTACTCGCCGCACTCAATCGCCGCTGAGACCAGAAACCAGTGGGCTGTTACGGAAGCCCTGTCTTTTGAAACTGTTGATTACGACGATGTGGAAAGCATGAAGAGAGTGTTTGTTGGAGCAGAGGTTGTTGGGTTTATTTCGACCTGGGCCTTTGGAAGGCGTTCCCAACAAACCACCAACATCATTGAGGCCTGTAAAGCCTCTGGAGTCTCTCGCATTTGCTACACGTCGTTCATTGGTGCTGGGCTTGGCGAAATTGTCAAGGATTTCAACGACGTTCCCTTTCTGCCGCGCGACCACGCTATAAACGAGAAGCTGATTCGCGAGTCTGGTCTGCAGTACAACTTACAAAGGGACTACTTGTATGCGGATAACTTTATCCCTTTGTTTGCGCAGAGCTGGAAGTTCTGTGGTGATAAATGGCTGAACAACACTCACGGCCAAGAGGCAGCATATGTTTCTCGCGCTGACTGCGGCCGTGTGTTTGGCGCGCTAATCTTGGGAAGAGGCGAGCCGAACACGGTTTACAATATCACTGGTCCGGAGGCATTTACGAACAAAGAGGCGTTTGACTTCATTTGTGCTCAAACGGGTTATAAGGCGGAGTATGTCGACCTGCCCGACGAGGAGTTTATGCGCTGGTGGGATTCAAAGGGATTGCCGTGGGATATGGCCACGGGCGACTTTTCAAAGCTTCCCATGAAATTGTGTATGAATGACTTGACGTGCTGTGGAGAAATTGTTTCTAAGCTGTTCATGATCCACACCACGGACGCAGTTGAGAAACTCACAGGGCAAAAACCGGAGCATTGGAAGGACGTGATTCTGAAGTACAAGCACTTGATACCAAAGCCTTGAAGTTTTGTGCGTAGAATATCCAGCCTCTGTAGTTAAGCTAATGAAGATTTAATTCGTATCGTGGGTACGGCTTGCCGCAGAGCGGAAAAGGACAGCTTAATAACGGAGATATTCTGTACGTGTTCTACATAATATTTCCTCTATTGGTTCGTGAGTACTTGTACTTCTCACTTGAACTTGTAGGTCTCGATAACGACACGCTTCGCAACCTCACCGGCGATGATCTGCTTGTACGCATCGTTGATCTGATCGATCGTGATCAGCTGGAAATCCGAAGTGATCTTGTGCTTCGCGCACACGCGCAGAAGCTCAGAGATCTCCTCGTTGCCACCGATGCACGAGCCAGAAACCTTGCGGTCACCGCCAACGAGCAAACCCGCATCCAACTTGCCGGCCATCGGGCCGATCTGGCCGACAATGCAGAGATTGCCGAACGGAGCCAACAACTGGATGTACATGTTCGTGTCGTGCTCGAACGGGATGGTGTCGATGATGAGGTCGAACTTTTCTTCGGCCTCCTTCATCTCCTCCTCGCTCGACGACGACACGACGTGGTCGGCGCCGTAGCCCTTCGCGACATGGTCCTTCTTGTGGTGGCGCGAAATCACGGTCACGTCGGCACCTACGGCGTGCGCGAGTTTCACAGCCATGCTGCCGAGGCCGCCGAGACCGGCGACGCCAACCTTCGAGCCCTTGCCGATGTTGTTGCGCAGGATCGGCGCGAACGTCGTGATGCCGGCGCACATGATCGGGGCGACACCAGGCAGCAGCTCAGGGTCCTGGAGCTCCTTCGGCACGTGGAAGGTGAAGCGCTCAGGCGCGACGATCTTCTGCGAGTAGCCGCCGGCCGAGCGGTGGCCCGGGAAGCGGAAGTCCTCGCTGTTGTAGGTCTCGACCTTCGTCTTGCAGTGCGGCTCCTGATGCTTGTCGCAGAACGTGCAGTCTCCGCAAGAGTCGATGAGCACACCAACAGCAACGACGTCGCCGACCTTGAACTGTGTCACCGAGGATCCGACCTCCTCGACCTTGCCAACGATCTCATGGCCTGGCACGAGCGGGTAGTTGGCCACACCCCACTCGTTCAGAGCCTGGTGGATGTCGCTGTGACAGACGCCAGAGTAAAGAATATCGATCTTGACGTCGTCTTTGAGGAGGTCGCGGCGCTCAAGGGGCTTCTCAACGAGAGTCCCCTTGGCCTCGGGAACAGTGTATGACTTAACAGTGAAGGGCATTTAAAATGTGTATGGTATATATGAAAATCTACAGGACCTCCGTATTTATATCATTTCCCGCTGGGGATGGGTCTAGCTCTAACCCTTGCTGCATGCTGGCCCGATGTGTATCGAGAAACACGGCATACCGCGACTCCGCGTTGGCCGATAAGAAAAGAGATTTTTCCCCGCAGACTCTTCCGTGAAACCAAGTCTATTCAACCGAACATTTGGTTTGCCCCTGTTGCTTCGTGGGGCCGTGACATGACGGCTCGAGCCATATGCCATATCAGTCCGATATGCCCTATGCCATTAATGTGCAGTATTACGAAATGGCGCATAAAGCGGGGTAAGGCGTATGGAGCGACAAATAGCTGAATATGTGCAGAGTTCGAATTTACAGAGCTAAGAGCTTTTTCACCGCGTAAAACGACCTAGACGCTGATTGGCGCTTCTATTAAGAGGCTCTCAGTGCCGGCATACGCGTAAATAGAAGCAAATTTGCCAGCATGGCAGTCCGCCCCATGTGCGAGTCACATGACGGTCTAGAAACTCCCGGATTAAACGTGTTGTGTGGACTACACCGCATGCAGCCGGGCAATCTGTAATGCCGGTAAATTTGCGGGTCCAAAATGCCGCATAAATGCATTGCTGTCGGGATTCTTTAGCGAGCTGCTCGTGTGAGTTCGGTAAACACACAAGCAGGCACGGGTGGGTGCTTATGCTTCTTTGGTAGATAGGCTTTTTGGTGGTACCGTACCCAGCGTGTAACGGCTTTTTGAATTACCTATGTGCCCTGCGAGAAGTTGAAACATCAACAAATGGGAGAAAGCATGCAGTGAGTAACATAACAATGTGAGAGCGGTTCACATCCCAATTAGCTACGAAGTCCTGCACATGTTGATTGAATGAACATGCCACAGCTTCGTCCAGTTTAAACTACGCTCTACTTACAGTATAGCCCCCCTATATGTACCCTTTAAAGGAGCTCTTGAAAGCTCGCTACCTAGACTCTGCACTTCTAAGGTGCAGTGAAATCGGCCTTACTCTTTGCAAATTTCCTGCTAACTCATCTTATGTCTCATGAGACGCGAACTGTCCGGGCACTGAGGGCAGGGAAGTGACACTTCTGCTTGTATGCTGAAGCGCTACGCGGACCCACTTCGGCAGCCATCGGAATATCCTGAGCGGCTAAGAAGTCGCAGGCTTTACGGAAATGCGCAGGTCGCGCAGCTAAGCCAGCATTACTCGTATATCGCCCTCGGTATGGACGACGGATCTCTGGCGATCCTCGACTCGGACACGCTGACACCGCAGGTTCGCGAGCTCGAGCACGATGCTGCGATCACGAGGATTGCTTGGAGCGACGACGCGAGCCGGCTGATCACATACGGCGAGGATTGGACCTTCTGTCTCTGGAACACGGTCGCGAAACGCGTGCTCGCGAAGCACAATCTCGGGTTCTCGCCGAATCTCGTGGTATTCGACCCCGATGTTTTTGGCCGTGCGCTTGTTGCGTACAAGCTCGAGTTATTTATTGCCAACGTGCCCCTCGCCGGCGAGTCTGCGGCCGCTTTCGCCGCCCAGCGATTCGCTGAGGTCACCGAGACGGCCGCTGGCGAGGCCGTTTCGAGCGCCGCGTTCGTAAAAGACGGGATTATTGTCGGCACGACTCGCGGCCGCCTCGTCGTTTTCCATGGCGACGGCCGGCTTGCGCACGAGCAGAAGCAGAGCGCGCGCGCGCACCGCGCGATCGCCTACAGCCGCGTCTCGAACATGCTGGCCGTGTCGAGCGACGACAAAGTGGTGCGCACGTTCAACATCGAGGACCTCGAAGAGCTGGATCTCTTGCATAAGTTCTCGGACATGGGCATCCGGCGCACTTGGAACTCGCTCGCGTTCAGTGCGAATGGCGAGTATCTGTACGCCGCGTCCGGCGACACGAAAGGGGATGTCACCATCTGGAATCCTTTGGCGTGCACGCTGATTGCGAAGCTCGATGGCGCGAAAGAGCCGCTCCGGAGCCTGCAGTTCAACGAAGAGCGCACGCTTCTTTTCGCCGTGGGCTGCTCGTCTGGCGCGCTGTTCGCGTGGGACGCGAAGAAACCCGATCTGTGGGATAAGCTTTTCAGCGATCTCGAGGCGGCCGAGGTCGTCGAGGTCCCGAGACATTACGACTGGGACATCCCGAGCTATCCTCGCATTGTCGGCCTCAAGCAGCTCGAGTGGACAGACGAGCCCGGCGAGGAGAGTGCGGAGGTCATCATTCCAATAGACTTTTAGATGTAGAGCTTAGTTTTGGGCGATCTGTATCGATCTCTAAGTTACGAGTGTAAGCTTACTTGCTAGCTGCCTCGAGCAATCTACAAATGAATAAATTGTTTACTTGTGCGCCTTTTGTTGTTCTATCTACTCGCCTGCTCAACCGGAGGTTTTGACACACAAGGTTCGCGCAGTGTCTCATCGCTTAACCTGGGATTACTCCCTTACAAACTGCTTTGCGAGGTCGCCAAGCTCCTCAATAGTCTGCGAGAGCGGCCGCCGCTGCACGAGCTCCCAGAATCCTTGTCTCGGGTGCTCCTCCGTGATTGGCGTGGCCTCTGACGTGACAGACTCCACGGAAAGCTTGTGTCCTCTATCGAACCCCCACTGGAAGGTCGCGACGACCAGGCCGAGCAAGAACGCGCCTCCGACGGACTTCGCGATGGAGCGCTTGCCGAAGCCTTGCATAGAAGCGCCGAGAACGGCGCCGGCAAGGGCACCGCCAGCGGCGCCATTAAGAGGGGTCTCGCGCTCCCGGAGGTTCGCCGAAACAGCGTCGCCGAGCGTGTACGCGCCGCCGACGATCGCCAGAGTGCCGACGGTGCCCAAATGCCCGCGGAATCCGCCCGTCGCCGTGCGGCTCGGCGAAAGCGAGTTCCTGACGAGCGCGAGCTGCAGACCGAAAAGCGCACCAATGCCGGCGCTCTTGCACGTGTCAAGTATAGTGTCGCGCTTGCTGAACGAGGGAACTACGCGGCCACCGGCGCCATCGAGCGAGGGGTACTTTGTATCGCTTCCCATTGTGAGGTTGTGGGATCTGACCCTATAAAATTGACAGGGCTATCATTGGCTCAACGACGCGCGGCGAGTGCCAGAGTGCGTGGATTCGCAGGAAATGTGGACGAATGAGGGCGGATAAGAGCATTTATTTGGCTGAGTAGCAATTAGTTAGGTATTCGGCTAGGAAGTTAGGCATCAGCTAGGTATTCAGCTAGGTAGTGGTAGTGGTATGAGTGGGACATGGAATTAACTCGCGAGTAAGGAAGCTCTCAAGTCAGGTAGCGCAGCCGGCCCCGAGATCCGAGTCCAGCACCTTTGAGCAAAACAAGTTGATGGGTCAATTGAGGAATCAGCCGCTGCTGTACCGGTGAATTCTGTCTGGGGTTCTGCTTACCCACATAAACAAGAACCGCCGCTTAATGACCCAAGCCAATTTGAACGAATCGCCACAGCCAACAGTAGCGGTGATTTTCTCGCCAATTGTGCGAGTCGCGCTATTTCTGGCCCTCGACTTCATTTTTTGGTTGCGCGATGCTGCGAATTTCGGCGCGAACATGAGTAAGGGCCTGCTCGCGCGGTGCCTGCATTTCGTGTACGCGTGCGGGGTCTCCTGCCACCCGGGATTCGCAAAAAGCTGGGGATCTGAAGAGCAGCTTTTGTTTTTGTTCTGGGGAGACCAAGGTCTGCCCGTGGATGACGGCTTTGTTTACTCGACCAGCGAGGCGGCTTCGTGCAATAAATTTCGCGCGCCGCATGAACGTGCGTCGTGTTACTGCCGCGCGGATTTACGCACGCAGCTAGACGTCAGCAGCTTCTCTTTGTCACCTTCGTCACAGCCGAATGCGTTTGCGTCGGGCTCCTCAGGATCTCGCTCCTTGAGCGCAGAGGAGACATTCGCGTCGCCAGTGACTCCTCAAGTGCCGGTTTATGGTGCGTTCGCGGAGGCTATTAATCTCCCAGAGCTTCCAAACTTCTCACAATTGGCGGCGAGCTTGCAACTCAGCGTTGAGGCCGCCGTGGATGCCGTTGGCATTGATGAGGCCGCCGCGGATGACGTTGGCACTGATGAGGCCGCCGCAGATGCCGATGATACTCAGGATGCTCCATTTGTGGGTACTGCCACGAATGCAGTGACGCCTTTATCGAACCGAAGCAATCTGAAGCGGCGCGCTAGCACGCAAGAGCGGCCGCCTAAGAGGCCCGTCCGCGCACATTCGGCGAAAGCGAGAACTGCGAGCATCCATGCGCGGCTATCTGGGGGGAAGACGCTTCGTCAACGGAACCTCTTCAAGAAATGGAGGCGCGTGAAGCGCAAAGCGCAGGGTGAACAGCGCCTGACGCCGGAGTCTCTTGAGCGAAGCACAGTGCCTAAGAAAGCTTCCGGGGCGTTCGATGACGGCAGTAATCGCGACGACATAAATGACAGCGCTGTTCCTCCGCCTTCTAAGGATGCCCCTTCTGAGGCTCCTTCTACGGACGCCGTTTCTGAGGCTGCATCTGCGGACGCCGTTTCTGAGGCTCCTTCTACGGATGCCGCTTCTGAGACGCGCGGCGCGAAGTCTCCTCAGGCCAGCCCCCGTTCACCAGGAAAGCGCGAGCGATTCAAGAGGATGTTCAAGAGTAAGTAGCAGACTTATCGCCGTAGCCGCCCATCGCATCCCACAGCTCACCATATACTCACAGCAGTCGTTTATAAATATGGTTACTACCTACTTTAATTAACAGTTTAGTTGCGGGCCAAGCGCTCGTCCCTCTGCTCCGCGATCGAGAGCTTGATGCCTTTGCCCTTCGGCAAGGAGATGTGAGGCGTGCTGCCCTCGCCGATGATAAAGACGTTCGAGAGACGGGTGACGAACTCGTTGTCAAGGGCGTCCTTGACGTGCACAATGTCGAAGCCACCAGGGTGGTGCTCGGTGTGGACAATGACACCGACACGACCCAAGTTACGGCCGCCCGTGATCATGACGAGCTGGCCATGCTCGAACTTGAGGTAGGAGAGGATCTTGCCCGTGGCAATGTCGATCTTCACGGTGTCGTTGACCTTGATCTCCGGGTCCGGGTAGCGGATCGTGCGGCCGTCGTGCGTGACAAGGAACGGGATGCCCTTCTTGCCGACCTGCACGCGGCGCACCTTGCCGAGCTTGTACTGCGCCTCCTCTTCCGTGATACGGTGGATGGCGAAGCGGCCCTTCGTGTCGTAAACAAGACGGAACTGCTCGCCGGTCTTCGGGAGCGAGATGACGTCCATGAAGCCAGCCGGGAAGGTCGCGTCGGTGCGGACCTTGCCGTCGACCTGAACAAGGCGCTGCATCATGATGGCGTTGACCTCGCGGCCGTTGAGCGCGTACTTCAAACGGTTACGGAGGAACACAATCAGCGGGAGCGACTCCCGCAGCTTGTGAGGACCCGGCGACGAGCGCGGGGCGTACGTACCGGTCAGCTTGTCCAGCATCCAGTGCTTCGGCGCAGCGACGCGCTTCAAGTGCTTCTTCGGTCCACGCGGCATTGTGTGTTTTAGTTGGTTTCTGAAAAGATTTGTGGTCTCTGCCGGGGTCAAGCCAGTGCCCCTAAGCGTATCGAGTCGCCTTTTTGAAATTTCAGCCGACTCGCTCTGTGACTGCGCAAAGCCCTCATGTGCTGCTGATGTAATCGGTGCCGACGCGCGGGCTCGCACGGCTCGCAAGGCTTGCGGCGCATGCAAGGCTTGCGGCGCCGATGTAGAGCATGGCGCCATGGCGTTTTTTTCTGCGATACTCGCTATGGTTCACTCTGCTGAAGTCTGTACTCTATATATATGTATTCTCGCGTTCAATGGCACTGAGCTCGGCTCTCAATGCACCAGGCCGGAATTCGCTATTAATAGCGGGTAATTCCGTATTTCCAGATCCAGTCACATTGCAAATCGGAAGTCGCCTGAGGTTGCTGTTTCTTGGCATGCTTCCGACCCGCGCTCTACCCTTACCACGCTTCGAATCGTGGCGCCTTAATTGGTAAACACGAAACGTGAAATTTGGATGAAATGCGAGAGCGCATGCTAGTAAAAGGCAATCTGTTGAAAGAACTTTGCATTTTCCTCAACTAGATAGTATATACTCGACCATACAAGTCAAGTACAGTACTAAATGCCTCAATTTATAGCCTACATTCCGCCACCTTCGACACTAAGTTCTCCGCAGATTTCTTTGGTATACCCTCAAACATCCATTGTGAATCCATTTTAGTTAGTCTAGATGCTCATTGTATAGTGCTTTCGCTTTTGGCATACGCTGTTATGGGCGTTGCTGTCCGTGCTTGGCTGCCCGAGAACTTACATGACCCGCGGTAATCGGTTATTACCTCCACCGATTGTATCTGAGATCCTTGCTCCGATCCCATTCCACTCCACTGCCACCCCTGCTCAGGGTGGCAATTGCTGGGTCGCATAGATTCGAGTACGTCGATGTTTGTCCCAGAACCGTTGGTGGAGGTAGTCCCCGTAGGGCTTGCACCCACGAAATGCGGCTGTAGAGGGCACGGGCAGAGGCGGTACCTGATGACACAGCAGGTAGGTGTCATACTTGTCATGTACGGCAACCACAGCCCCGGCTCAGCCGATAACTTGTTCTGTTTTGCGCTCTGGTTTTCCACAATTGCGGCTTTGCCGTTCTCATACTCCACAAAACTATATTGCGATGAGCGCTTTTTCCCCCACGCATGTGTGTGTTTGCATGGAGCAAGTATGAAGTGCATACAGAGCTCGCGTGAGTCAGGGTATGTGAACGCAGCATTGACACTTTTCCGAAAAAAGATTGTTCAATGACCAGAATCTATGGCGAAGGCCACGGAGTTTCGTACAGTTTTCAAACCAATCTATCAGCTTAAAGCACCTCTATACTCGCTTCGCACCGCGCGCGCGACCCGTTTGAATTTACGCCCAGGTTCGGGTAGGGTAGACACAGCAAGGTGGGCGGCGATCTTGGTGGGCCTCCCCCCGGGGCGTCCCGGGGCCTAATATTTAATTTCTGGCACGTTCCCTTTCGATATTTTGAGATTTCTTCAAAAAATTTTTGCACTCTTTACATAGCTTGCCAGCTTTGGATTTTTTTCGCATGGATCAAGTGCGGCTTCCGTCAATCCAGAGTCTGGTTAACGACGTGCAGCCCGCGGATCGCGTGCTGGGAACACCCCACCGCAAAAGCAGCGCGACGAGCGATTCCAGCGAGTCCGGTTCCGCCATAAGCGAGTCCACGGGCCGGTCTAGCAGCAATTCTAGCGTCGAGTCCGACACGCGCGACGGATTGAAAGCGGTGTGGGAAGACAAACCACCAGTTCCCGATGGCATGAAAGCGGGGCGAGTTGCAGGCGCGGGCGCCTACCAAGACCTCATACCAGTGGAGCCGGCGTTCCCCGGGAAATACTACGAACACGAAACGAGCCAGAGGCGGCAGATCGAGCGGCTGCAGTACAACGAAATGCGAGGCGCCGAGCAGCAACAGCAACAGCAGCGTCAGCGCGAGAGAGAGAGGATCGAGGAGGAGCGTTCGAACGAGATTGTGAAGGAGGAGATGCGCGAGCAGGAGCGGCGCGAGCAGGACAGACTGCGCGAAGAGAGGCGACGCAATTTTGCCGTGAACGGGTTTTTGACCAACGGCACGCAGTACTTCGCGACGCCGTATGTTCCGTACTGGCCCTACCAGACCACAGCGGCGCCGCAGGCCGCGAACGTGGCGCTCTACGACCAGGGCCGTCCGGCGAGCTCGGAAACGCCGCAGCGGCGCGGAAACCTGCCGAGAGACGTCACAAATCTGCTCCGGACGTGGCTTGACGCTCATCTCGGGCACCCGTATCCGACGGAAGACGAGAAGCAACGGCTGGCCGAGCAAACGGGGCTCTCTATCGTGCAGGTGTCGAACTGGTTCATCAATGCGCGGCGCCGGTCGATTCCGTCGATCAAGAGGAAGAAGAAGTAACTCAGGCATCGAGAGCAGGTGGCTCTCGCATATTTATTTATTGACTTAATTGTTAGTTCGCACTATTCACAGATTATATCGCATTCATTCTTCGCCCGTTAGACTAATGGTGACTCTTCGGAGAGGTCAAAGATCTAGGCAGTTCTGTTTCCTTGGTTTGAATTCACTAAATTTATACCAGTTTTTTTTATCCGGTTCCTCCACTCGATTCGTTTCTTCAACGTCTGTTCGTTCGAGGGTAATGGAGAAGTGGTGGCTGGATCAGACCGCGCAGAAGCAGCGGTTCAAGGCAACCGCCGTCGAGGATCTCGAGGCCGAGTTCGCGAAGATCGATTTCCTCGGCACCGGTCTTGCCGATTCCCTCCAACGACGCGTCGACAAAGTTGTGCTTGAGGGCGTGGCCCGCGCCGAGCAGAAACAGCATGCCGAAAAGATGCGCGCTCTGGAAGAGCAGCAGAAGGCCGAGAGACGCGCTCTGGAGCTGAAGGAGCAGCAGAGGCGTCGCGAACAGGAAGAGAAGGCGGCTAAGGAGAAAGAGGCTAAGGAGAGGGAGCTGGCTCAGGAGGCTAATCTGAGGGCCGCCAAGGAGGCGGAGAAGGCGGCGAGCGACAAGGCGGCTAAGGAGGCTAAAGAGAAAGCGGCTAAGGAGGCTAAAGAGAGGGAAGCTAAGGAGGCTAAAGAGAAGGAAGCTAAAGAGAAGGAAGCTAAGGAGGCTAAAGAAAAGGAAGCCAAGGAGGCTAGAGAAAAGGAAGCCCAGAAATCGACTCTGTCCGCTCCCTCATCGCGCTCGCCAGCCGCAGAATGCCCGGCCCATATCGTAGCCGAGTTTGCCGCGAATCAGGAACGAATCGCGTTTATTAAGACGCAGGTCAGAAAGCCGATCATGCAGTCTGTAGAGCGCCGCAACAAGCTGATTGCGGCGAAAGTCGAGATGCGCGCGAAGTTCAGCATGCTGACGAACAAAAAGACGCATCTTGTCGCGTGCCGCGACAAGTTCAAAGAGTTCCTCACGGCGAACAGCCAGTCTGGCGACACTCTGCTGTACCACGGCATTCTAAACCTCTATGCTAAGCTTCTTATTGAACAGAGCGAGTCCGAGGCGAATCTGGCCCTGCAAAAGGCGCTGCCTTTGGCAATGGTCACGATTCTGCTTTGGGCAGACATCCCCGAGCTCGGCGACTTCGTGATCCCGAGAATAATCAAGCGGTGTCCGCAGGTCATTGGGTTTTACTGCCCCATTGCGTCGATTGAGGGCCGCAAGAAGATGGGCTGGAAGATTTTCGAAGGAGAGATCGACGAGGACGAGGACAAGTACACACACAGGCTGGCCGGGGTGTTTGCCGTGTGGGCGTGCATGACGCAGACGAAGCTGTCGAAACAGAGTCAGCGGCCGCATCCGTACAACTTGGGCCACTCGTGGACGTTTGTAGCGCGCATGGTCAACAAACCGGCGTCGTTGCTGACTGCGACGGATTTCGAGCTGGCCGCGGTGTGGTGGGACATGTCGGCGCTGCGCCTGCTCGAGGCATTTGGCAAGCAGGGCCACAAGCTCTTGATGCTGCTTTGGGACGACTTCACGAGGGGAAGGGACCAGGATATGACGGCAATGCGTCTCCGCGGGCTCGGAGAGAATTGGCAGAGCAGCGGCGTCATCAAGCATGCTTGGGAACCTCTCTCGTAGTGGGCATTGCTAAAACTAGTGTATAAGGCGCACGATAATATAGCTTAGAGGCAAGAGCGTGGGCATGTAGTTTAACTAAGTGTGAGTAAACACAGGGTGCCTATGTGGTTTTAGCACCAGCGTCAGCACGATCAGCACAAGCAGCACCGCGCTGACTATCTCGAAGGGCAAACTCCTGCGCCAAGTGAAGGACCAGCTGTAGAGTTTGAGCATTAGAGTCGGAAGGGCGACGTTGAATATCGAATGCAAGAAGTTGAGCCCGGCCATGAAGGTGCCGAAGCGGCCATGTGGCACGTATTTTAACAAGACTGACTTGCAAATAGGTATAGCTAGCGCTTCACCGGTGCTTATAAGAGACCCGATCACAAATTGCCATTGCTTCTGCGCGTAGCCTATGGTAAGATACCCGATGACTGCGACTATCATGCTAATTCTGAGCAACGAAAGGTCGACCAAGTCGACCATGCTCGAATGCACGGGCCACATCCGCGACAATTGTGAGAAAATCGCTGGAAACACTATAGCGACCCAGATTGTCCAGGACCCAGATAGCACCGAAATCATGTAGCCCGAAGCGACCGCGGACCAGCCGAACACTCGCTTCGGGTAGAGCATCTGAACAATCGCGAGGTCTGATATGGCCGATGTGACACAAATCGAGATCACCAAGAGCACGCGAGCATTGCGCCGGTCTTCGGAAGACTCCAAATCTTTGAATAGCAGCAAGTTTGTCGAGCCCTGCATGATTTTCGTTGAGGTTGAGTTGCGGCGCCGGTGGTACGCGCTTAAACTTTCTTGTAGAAGCCAAGCGGCGAGCAGTCCGGCGAAAAGGCAGCCGACAAACGACGAGATGTACAGGAATTCGATTCCTAGGTAGCGGATGACGACACTGCCCAAGGTCGGCGCCACGGCAAGCGACGCGAAAGAACAGCCGTCCAATATCGAGATGAGCTTTGCGCGCTGGGCCGGGTCTCGCACGATGTCGGAAATGTACGAAACGCACATGATTCCGACAAGACTCGCGCCTCCGCCGAGGGCAGTGATGATTCTCGGCACAAGAAGCCACCAGTATGTGGACGGGTTCCGCAAATGAAACACAATGTACCAGGCCATGATATGAGCGACGCCCGTGAGAACCATTGCCGTGATTATCAATGGACGGCGGCCTACATGGTCGCTTAACGCCGACATATAAGTGGTGACGGCGAGGGAGAGAACGCCCTCGACGATTGAGGAAACCGCAGTGAAGTTCGCGACCTTTTCACCGGCCAAATCACTGGTCAGGCACTTGTCCTGATCGATTTTGGCGAAATAGCAGATGAATATGTACATGACGTCGACGCTCGCTGCGATCGTGGATGCGGCCGATATGAGGAAGATCACGATCACAGAATAGAGAAAAAGGAGGCGTTTGGGATAGACCCGTTTCGAGTAGCCCAGCAATTCCGAGTCCTCGGTTGGCACCACGACGCTTGTGGGCAACAACTCGGGCTCAGCTGAGGCCCGCTCTATAACCGCGTGCTCCACGATGCGGTCCATAGTTTCAGCGCCATCGGCGACAATATTTGTCGTGTTCATGGCGATTGCAAAAAGTGGTAGCTTGGTGTTATGGAAAGTAAAGTTATAGTCGGATGCGAGATTGACGCATGGCGATGATGTTATCAGTGCTCGTGCATGATAATTACATAACCGTTCAGGGATGTCATCGCGAAAGAGCCGGTTCTGGTTTTGGCGGTGAGTTAGTTTATCAAGGAGCAAAATAGTGGCGTTGGTACAGCAGTGGTAACAATTCCGGTGTGAGAGAGGTACCTGTGGTTGTGTTGGATGTGAGCTATTCTTTTCTAATGCGGACTATTCTGGGACTTGGCATCATGTAGAGGTAAACTGCAATATGGACACAGCTCTCCACCAATGCACGCTAATTGGAACTGGGCCCGTCTCTTGTCAGCCTAGGTCTGTGCAATAGGTGCACTTAACCCGCGTGGGGTAGCCTGGCTCCTGCCTGGCCTTAACCTGGCTTGGGCAACCTGCCTGGCTTGGGCAACCTGCCTGGCTTGGGCAACCTGCCTGGCTTGGCCTACCTCAGGTTAAACATTGCGATGGGCTCAATCTGGCTCTAGACAAGTCCCACGAAATGCAATAAACTATTGTACAACTTTGTACATAGACATTCAGTGCTTTTGATTAAGCATCGCAGCCAGAAGGCATGTCATTACGTGATCAGCCCCTAGTGGTGCCACGGCCTCTGAATCACGTCTTCAGCTAGTAAGTTACGTCTCAGAACGGCCAGCGGCGGACAAAAACACCTCATTAGCCTTATTCCTTAGATTTACTGCTGTCAGGCTGCTGTCAGGTTACGAGACCCAATCCGCACCCCTACTCGACCGCTCAATTGCGCCGCACGAGCTCTAACTCTATATACACACAACCCATGCTAATCTCCACTCTTTATCGCGTTCGCATAGAAACCAATATGGCGTGGCTCGCGCGTTGGGGGCTTATCGCACGCTCGATTACAATGATTCCACGTGATGTGCCCCTGCCCTGTCTCGGGGTGGCCATTTTTTCGATCCCCACAAGTCTGCAAACTCTCAACTTATGGCACATACCAATGAACGAATTCAAGGAATAGCGATCGTGGAGAGCGACGACGACGAACCAGGTATACGAGGCTTTGCCTCGTCGAAACATCCCCACCTGCAGCCCCAGGCCAATTCCTTACACACTGCTCCCTTGGGAGCGCCCCTCAAAAGCGCGCTTGGCGCCTTTGAAGACCCCCATAAGGCCCCGTACGCAGCGAATGCACCGCACGACCCGATAATGGCGGCGGCGTCGCCGTGCGGCCCGCTCACGAGCTCGTTGAGCGGCTCGTTGCACATGCCCGCGTCACCGGCCGTGAAGCTCGACCAGTTTGTGCTCGGGTACACGGCGAAGCCGTCGCCGTCGGCCGTCGACAGCCTGCACGACGTCGTCGACCACCAGGCCGCGGGCCACCTGCGCGGCGTGGCTATTCCGAGCCGCGGGCCGCGGCGCGACTTGCCGACGGAGGAGCTCAGCCGGCTCGCCATGGACTCGCCCGTGCTTTCGCCGACGGGCTCGTCGTCGTCGAGCTCGTCGGACGACGTGCCCGAGTACATTCCGCTGAAGCGGCTGATCAAAGAGGTCTGCGTTGCCGGTCTGCAGGGCCGGTCGCGCGACCGGTTCTGTTTGAGCGTGCCGCAGATCCGCGAGATCTGTCTCGAGGCGCGCGCGACGTTTTTGAGCGAGCCGATGCTGCTGCGGCTGAAGGGCCCGATCAAGATCGTCGGCGACCTGCACGGCCAGTTCAAGGACCTCATGCGCCTGCTCAAGCGCGGCGGCATGCCGCCGGACACGCACTACCTGTTTCTCGGCGACTACGTCGACCGTGGCAAGCAGAGCCTCGAGACGCTCGTGCTGCTGCTGCTGCTCAAGCTGCGGTACCCGACGCGCGTGCACATGCTGCGCGGGAACCACGAGAGCGCGGGCATCACGAAGGTGTACGGGTTCTACGACGAGTGCAAGCGGCGCAGCAGTCTGAAGTCGTGGCGCGCGTTCGTCGACGTGTTTAATACTCTGCCCGTCGCGGCGCTCATCGGCGAGCGCATCTTCTGCGTGCACGGCGGCATCTCGCCGAGCCTGTCGAGCTTCCGCCAGATCGAGCAGCTGCGCCGCCCGACCGACGTCCCGAACGACGGCGTGCTCGCGGACCTACTCTGGTCGGACCCGGACCCGCAGGTCAAAGAGTGGAGCGAGAACGACCGCGGCGTGAGCTTCTGCTTCGGGCCGCGCTCGCTCGAGCGGTTCTGCCGGCAGCTCGACATCGATCTCGTCGTGCGCGGCCACATGGTCGTCGAAAATGGCTACGAGTTCTTCGGCGGCCGCCGCCTCGTGACCGTGTTCAGCGCGCCGAACTACTGCGGCGACTTCGACAACAACGCCGCCGTCATGAACATCTCCGACGATCTGATGTGCTCCTTTGACGTCATTGAGCCGCGGAAGCCGCGGCCGAACGAGTTCGAGAAGAACTGACTGGTCTCGTTGATTGGAGGAGATGCCGTGCGCGAATGCGGCGCCTAATGGAGGTCTATTTATAAACGGCCAACAGCGCCAATGCATATATAGATGACTTATGACCAGTACAAATTGAGTATATCCAGTATGAATCGAGTATGAATCGAGTATGAATCGAGTATGTATCGAGTATGTAGTCGAGTATGTATCGAGTATGTAGTCGAGTATGTATCGAGTATGTAGCAGCAACTATGCCCGTATTTCAGGCGGATGTTGTCGACTAGAGTTGAGCGTCGATAGCTGGCGTGCGGGTGCGATTAAGTGTCACTGAGCGTGGGCGATTAAAGTCCAGTGATTGCAATTGGAATGATTAAGTGCAGTGATGGTGGGTGAATTAGTGCAGTGATGCTGAGCAAATCAAGCGCAGTGCGACCACAGTGCACTCGCATAAGGAGCGCATGCCAGACGCATCTCCCGCGCTTAAAAGTATTCAATCTATAATGCGTTTCGTACGTCTGCAGCTGCATAAGGTTTGACGGTCGATGGCGTGACCCCGCAATTGGCATCAATTCTTAGCAGTGAATTCTCCGAACCGGGATTCACCCAAACTGCCCTTTGCACCGTTATTACTCCCTACGCTTGCCTTTCACTCGCCATAGTGTGTCGTATATATCGTCAGCCCAGGCTCGATCATTTCCGCGTCGCAGTTTGATTAGGCTACATTAGTCTCGGGTTTCAGTAGAGTTGCCCCAGAACAGCCTAGATATCCGCCTAATCGATTGACGCTAGCATATTAGTCTATAGCCTCCTTAGTCCTTACTCCTCTTGCTCGGAAATCCTACCCCCGTCCACACGACTTTTCTTCCTTTTGAGCCTCTGTAATTTTTTTCTCGCTAATGGCGGAACGCGAGTACCTGCTCGGTATTCACAACTTCAAGGCGCGTTCTGAGGACGAGCTCGATGTGAATCGCGGAGACTACATCGAGGTTCTTGAGGACGACAGCGCCTTCAAGGACACCTGGTACATCGGCCGGAATTTGCGCACTTACGCGACGGGGCTTTTCCCGAAACCGTTCACGACCGAGGTCACAGAGCTGCCTCCGGACGTCGCTGTTTTGGCCGCGAATGCGCCGCCAATCACGCTCCAGGAGGAGACGAGCTTCGAGGACTCGGCAAACGAGGAGCAAGTCGCGGATCAGAGACAGTCTAATATCGATTCGGCAGCAGCGCAAGGCGGGTCAAGAACGGCCCCCTCAGAGCTGTCTCAGGGTGCAAGAACGACCGCTTCAGTGCCTTCTCAAGGTGTGAGAACGACCTCTCAAGAGCGATTATCGGGCGGCCCGAAGGGGTATGGAGGCGCTCCGGGAGGCATACGAGCCGTGTCCACAGAGCCCGGAACGGCTGGCAGAGCGTCTGCTGAGCCGTCGCCCGCAAATGCCGCCTTCACTGGCGCTCCGGGGGGTCTAAGAAGTCCACCGGGGGGGCCTGGAGGCATTGCCCCAGCGACCCAATTGCCCCAGACTCAGAACACAGCCCCGACGGCAGGCGTGCCGACAAATGGGTATCAGAGTCAATATAGTGCAGCGGCCCCGAGCGGCGCCGTGTTCGAGGACGAGATCGACCGCGCGCTGCATGCGCTCGAGGTGTCCCCTGTGGACCCGCAGCTGAACCAGCCACGCGCGCACCAGCGCGTGAACCAGCAGCAGCCGCACCTCACGCTGCAGACGCAGCGCAACGCGGGCTCCTTCCAGTCCCAGCCGCCGTCGCAGTACAACTCGCCGAGCCTCACTTCAAAGGCACTGGCGTCGCCTGCGCACGTCCCGTCTCCAGGCAACCTCGCGTCCCCGGGCAACCTCGCGTCTTCGGGCAACCTCGCGTCGCCGGCGAATTCGGTGACGAGCGCCGTGCTGAGGTGGACGCCGCAGCAGGTCGAGGCGCACATGTTCGCGAAGGGGTTCGCCGAGGAGGCGCCAAAATTCGTGGAGCACCGCATCACAGGACAGATCTTGTTGGAGATGGACCGCGAAACCTTGAAAGAGATCGGGATTATGAGCTTCGGCCCGCGGTTCGCCATCGAAAAGGACATACGCGTGCTGCGCCAGATGTCGGGCTTCCCGCAGTCGCCGGCGAGCGGCCAGGGCCAGTTCTCGCCCATGGGCAACTCGTCAACGAGCTTGATGCCGACGCCCCAGGGAATCGTCAACCAGAGCCCGCGCATAAACTCGTTCTCCTCGGGCCAGCCCGATTTCTCGCAGCAGTCCAGCGGCTCGAGCCCGAGAGACTACTCGGCGTCGTCGGCCACCGACTCGACAAAGGGCACGTCTCACTCGTACGCAGCGCCCCAAGCAGCGCCTCAGGGCATCCCAGCGCCTCAGGGCATCCCAGCGCCTCAGGGCATCCCAGCGCCTCAGCTCGCCTCGCATACCTCTCCAACAACGCCTCAAGCGGCTCCTCAGCCCGCCGCGCAGTCGTCGTACAAACCGTACACAGGCACGGCGCTGACGGGCCCGCCGATCACAAAGCCGCCGCCGGGGTCGAACCCGTATTCGTCGGCGCCGATCGGCATCCCGAACACCGTCTCCGAGTCGTCGGAGGAGCTCACGGGCTCGCTGTCGTCGAGCTTCTCGAAGCCGAAGGGACACCACCGGCACACGAGCAGCGCGACGTCGCGGTACTCGCAGGGCCACCACCGCACGCGCACGCTCGAGGACTGGGAGCACGGCCTGCAGCCGGCCTTGCTCAGCGGCAGCAGCGTCGCTCTGCAGGGCAACGGCAGCAATGCGTCGAACGGCGAGCACCAACAGCACCCCTGGTATCCTGTGCACAGCCGGACGGCGTCGCAGTCGTCGGCCGCGGCGCACGCGCGCACAGGCTCGCAGTCGTCGGCAGCGGCGCACGCGCGCTCGAGCTCGAACCCGGCAAACATGCGCACGCCCACGCGCACCAACCACCTCAGGTCGCCCTCGGGCCGGTCCGTGACGGCGTTCCCGCAGTACGCGAGCCCAGCCACGGCCGCGGCGGCGGCAGCCGCCACGTCGAATGCCGCCACGTCGAACGCCGCGCCTAATGTGCTCTCGACGCCGCGGCGGCAGTCGACGTCGAGCGTCACGCCCTCGGGCACGCCGTCGTATTTGGGCTACTACGACCGCAGCCGCAGCGCGTCGGCCGAGTCCAAGAAACAGCGGCGGTCGTCGGTGCTGTCGCTGCTGTCGGTGTCGCCGAAGAAGGACAGCCCGAAGAATGAGTTCATCCCCACCGCGAGCTTCAGCGATCTGAACGCGCAGCAGTACATGACGCAAAGCGGCAACGGCCACAGCCAGAACGTGACTTCGGGTCCGCTGAAGGCGATGATCCGCCCCGGAAAGCAGAAGACCTCGGCGTTCCAGGAAGGAATCAAGCACGTAACTGCGTTGGAGGCCTCGAAATCCGCGGACAAAGCGGGCTGGCTGCACAAGCGCGGCGGCTCGGGCCTCGGAGTCTGGTCTAAACGGTACTTCACGCTGCACGGCACGCGTCTGTCCTACTTCTCGTCCTTCAAAGATACCAAAGAGCGCGGGCTCATCGACATCACAGGGCACCGTGTTGTCCCTGTGAAGGACAGCGACTTGCTCGTGAGCCTGTCCGCGGCCGGGATGGGCGCCGGCCGCCACTGCTTCAAGCTCGTTCCTCCTGGCCCCGGCTACAAAAAGGGGGTCGCGTTCACGGCGCCGAAGGTGCATTTCTTCGCCGCCGAGTCCGACGAGGAGATGCGCGAATGGCAGGCGAAGCTCCTGACGGCCACGATCGAGCGCGATGAGTCGGCGCCGGTCACAAGCACGTTCAAGCTGCCGACGGTGTCGCTGCAAAAGGCGCAGGAGCTTATGGCAGAGCGGCTGAAGACTAAGGGAGATGTCGGGTCCCTCGTGAACCAGTGACGGGCCGCGAGCTTCAAACCTGGTTTGAGCTTGACGGCTCAGGATTGATTGTAATTTGTACTTTATTTATATTTATGACTACTCTATCTTCGTTGTTGAGCTGCTGGCACTCGGGTCTGTGGCGTTTACTTTCAGTCCGATTGCGTGTCATCCCTGTCTGATTCCTCTCGTTCTAGAGTAGGTGTTGGTGCTGGCAAATGTGCTTGCTGGCCAGTCAAATGCGCAGTGGCAGCTTGTCCCATCGCGGACGCGTGGAAATAATGGGTCAACGGATAGTCAACAACCGGGTAGTTAATCACAGAGTTTTGTGCTACAGGGGCCGGAAATGCAGAGGACACCGTGTAACTCGGAAAGGTGTAGATTGCAACCGCAGGATATGCATATGTCAATGCTGTATACGCTGGTATTGAGAGCTCAGCTGAGTGTGAGGGTGCCGCATTGAGCGTCAATGGCATGGTGGGTGTATATCCAGCAGTTGCTGGAGACGCCTGTGTGTTCCCTACTGGCATTTCAGGTAGATAGGATGGATCGGCATCTTTTCGGGTGCATACTTGCAACAGCTTGTTCTCGGCCATGAGCTTATGCGAGAACTGGTTGAGCTCTGTATCTGAAACCATCACGAGCCTTGGGTCATGAGCCAGTGCACTGTGTGCTTTCAAGTGCGCAACAAGAAACCTGCGTTTGGTGAAGCATTTTGGACAGAACGCGCAGCGATACTTTGTTTGTGTTGTTGACCATTGCGGAACTTTTGGCAACGCAGGTTTATTACTAGAGATTCTCCCTGTGTGTTGTGGTCCATTTTGCTCTACTATCTCTTTTTGCCTTCGCTGCCACTGTTCCGCCTTCCACCGCCGCCTTCTAGCCCTCCATTCGGCCTCTGCAGTTTCCAGTTCCGCTTGTATCGCCTTCGATCCTCCAGCCAAAGTTTCATTTGCATCTAATTCATCCTCATTGCCCTCATTTGCAGGCTCCATCTATGTATCTAACAAGTGTTCAAGCGGCTGAAATCCTGCATTTGGTCTCCATGCTGCTGCACTGCCACAAACCGTGACTCATTATTCACCCCGCCTAGGGTGCACAGAGTCAAATCAGATTCCCGCATAGGACATGAGGTTGAGAGAGTATTGCGCTGTATTTTCTCATTTCGCGTTAAGAATTATATGTTAGTGTGTGTTTATCGATGTCCGTTCAGTGATAAAGGCACTGACTTGAGCAGGCGGTTTCTTAGTGGCATTCAAATTTCGCTCAGAGGATAGTGCTCGGTACAGATAACATTGTTAGCTTTTTCGGAGGTAGACAACTCAAAAAAACAGAAATGTGATGAGAGAACGAGCACACAGATCTATTTACATTCACAGTATCTCCAGCATTACTTCCCATTAACAACGCAACCTATCACCAGCCCATCAAATAGCCTCTAAAAGCTTCCGAATCCGCGTCCCCGACTTCGGGTCGAGCTGATGTGCCCTTGTGAAGTACTGCACGGCGCGCTCGCCCTCGCCAAGTCGTTTGAAAAGCTCGCCGAGCTCAAGCTGGATGTCGGCATCCTCGGGCGCGAGCTGTTCGACCTCGAGCAAAATCTTGAGCGCCTCGTCGTCCTCGCCCATTTGAATGAGCGCATCGGCCTTGCGGAACTTCGGAGTTGGCGACTTCGGATCGAGCTGGCATGCGCGGTTGTAATGGGCCAGTGCCTCTACGGGCTTCCCCGTTTCTGCGAGCACGGCGCCCATAAAGCAGTGCATGACTGCATTGTACGGATTGAGCCGCAGCGCTTGCGAGGCATGCTCGTAGGCTTCCTGGACGTACGCCAGACTATAGCACGCCGTCGCGAGCCCGTACCAGGCATTATAGTGCTCTGGCGTGATGGCCAGCGCGTGCGTAAACGCTTCAGAAGCCTTGCTGAGCTCGTCAACGGCCATGTACTCGTAGCCAAGCAGGGTGTAGGCAAATGCGGTTTCCTTGAGCTGGCACGCGCGCTCGAAGCATTTCAAGGCGTCCGAGGAGTCGTGCCTCAGGCTGAACGCGTTCCCGAGCACACACCAGCTCTGCCAGCAGTGCCGTGTGCTCGCCTTTGAATGCGTGAACTCGAAACCCAATAGCGCGAGCTGCGGCTCGCGTCTCAGATGCCACAGCGCAGCCGAGTAGATCTCCATGTCCCGGGCGCGGTCGGGCTGCTGCGTGTGCAATTCTTTGAACGCCTCGACGCAGGCCTCCATTTCGTTGACCTCAAGGTGGAGGCACGCGCGGAGAGCTAGCACAAACGGCGCTGCGCGGCACGCCAGAGCGAGCGAGTCGAGGAGGGCGGCCGCGGCCGCGAACTCGCACTGCGACACGAGCTCGAGCGCGTCGACCAGCAGCTCGAGTGCGTCTACGCCGCTCGCCTCAGATGCTGCGCGCGCTGGAGAGTCGAATAAGCCGCGGCCTAAAGAGTTGAATGACTCGCTGCGGAACGAGTCGTTCCGGAACGACGCCGACGGGCGTGTCGGCCGCCGCGGCAGCGGCTGTGTCGACGCGCGCAAATTCGGCGGCGTGTGGACGCGCGCAAACGTCATGGGCGTGTTCAAAGCACGCCGCGGCGTCGCGCGTCTGGGCGTCGAGGCCTGAGTGATTGGCGGCGCGCCGAGGATGGGAAGGCCGCCAGTGGCGTGTGCGCCAAGCGCTCCATTAAGGGCGCCAAGCGTGCCTCCATTGAGATGGTCCCCAAGTGTGCCTCCATTGAGGGGGCCTCCATTAAGAGGGCCTCCATTAAGAGGGCCTCCATTAAGAGGGCCTCCATTAAGAGGGCCCCCAAGTGTGCCTCCGTTAAGCGTGCCTCCATTAATGGGGCCTCCAAGTGTGCCAATTGTACCTCCAAGACCCGCGCCAAGACCTGCGCCGCTGTTAGTTGTACTAACGCCAATGACTGTGTTTCCAGCGCCGACGGGCGTACTGTCGGGCTCGACAACCGAGGGCTCCAGCACAGAGGTCTCAAAAGGGTCGCCGAACCGCGAGAACATGTGCTTCCCCTTGACTCGCGCTGTTGCTGACCGGCACAGCGAGAACACGTTCTCTATGAGGTACGGATTGAGGCGGGCCGATTCCGTGTACTCGTGGCGTGCCTGGTCAGAGCCGGGCTTGTGAAGCTGTGCGAGCAGCAGGTGGAAAGCGGCCGGCGTCAGCTCGCCCCGGCCGAATTGAGTTGGCAAACTGAGATCGTTCTCGAGGGCCCATCGCGACCGCGTCGCTTCTAAAGTCGCAATTCCCTCCTCTAAGGCGCTGGTTTCGCGGCAGGCGCGTGCGTATAGCCAGCTGCATCCAATATGCGTGCGCGCGTGCGGTCGCAAGCTCGCCTTCACGCTCTCGAACTGGCGTCTCCGGCTCAGAACGTGGGCATGGAGGTAGCGCGACTCGGCGTCGTCGCCGTGCGCAATGAGCTGCTCAGCAAGCACCTCTGCACCCTCGAGAAGATCGAGATCGAGGCACTGCCAGATCTGCGAGGAAATCATGCTATTTCGTTAGGAACGCGGTTTACTAAACGCGTTTCCTAGATGTTTGTGGTATACCTGCAGCGAGGGTAACTAGAGCCGGCTGAAGCCATCGTGGCTTACGGCCGTGCGGCCCGTATATTGCCCTGACTCGTCGCCTCTGCCACTGATCCGGGCCCGTTTTCAAACTAGTAGTCAGCTCATAGTGCTAGTGATTAAATGTCTTAAATACTTTTAGTCCTCGCGCAGCGAGTTCACCTTCTGTCTCGTCTTCCGAACAATTCCTGGCGCTTTACCTGGCGCTCGTCCATGATTTCCTCCAACAGGCTGTCCGGGATCTTGATGTACTTCACGGAGTAGCCCCTCAGGTAGATTTCGGGCGTGGCCGTGGGCTCGTCCTCACAGGTCGCGTTTTCGAGCACGATGTTCATAAATAGGTCGCAGGCCTGCATGTTGCCGACGTACTTGCGCCCGCTTTTGCACTCGACGGTGATCTGCCGGCCTTGGGCGGCGTTCAGCAGCGAGATGGGAAGCATTGAAAACCCTTAGGCGTGCGAGCAGCAGATGAGTGACTGTAGATTCGCGGGATAGGAGGAGTAAATGGCGTATTAAAATAGGAATGAAAGGGGTGTGGCTTAGTTAGTTATAAAATCGCATACAGAATCGTTTAGCCAAGCCCGATCTGCTTGTCACTGTATTGTTCAGTTTCCGCTCGTCGCGGATCAGATGCGGCAACCTGCTTAACGTCTTTGCTAACTACTTGAAACGCTGTCCACTGCACATTTACTCTCTTTACAATCCACAAATCCTCCCGATCTAGTGACAAAAGCCGCGGCGAAGTTCGTAGTTCCCTAAGTCCTAAAGGCGCATGCCCGAAGTATACGCCGCGAGATACTCGAACGTGCCCGTGTGGGTGTCGAAGGCGAATGACGTCCAGGTGATGCGGCGCCAAGGCGACGGCTGGGTGAATGCCACCCACCTTTTGAAGGTCGCGAACTTCGACAAACCGCGGCGCACGCGCATTTTGGAGCGCGACGTGCAGACCGGCGAGCACGAGAAGGTGCAAGGCGGCTACGGCAAGTACCAGGGGACGTGGATCCCCGTAGAGCGGGCCTACGCGCTGAGCGAGCAAGTGGGCATTCTGCCGTTCGTCGAGGCGCTGCTGGCGTTCTCGCCGAAGGACGGCGAGGCCGCGGCGCTGCCGAAACAGGCCAAGGCGCCGGCCGCGCGCAAAACGCTGAGCGGCACGACGCTGAGCGGCCAGAAGGTGAAGCGGCCGAAAAAGATGCCGAGCGTCGGCCACGTCCCGGTGATGTACAATATGGGCCCGATGGGCCCGAACTCGCCAGTGCCCATGGGCCAGATGGCTCAGCAAATGGGCCCGATGGGCGGCCAGGTCGGCGGCCAGGTCGGCGGGCCCGGGCAATTGCCCGGCCAATTGCCCGGCCAGATGGGCGGCCAAAGGGCGCCGCTGCGCGCGCAGGCGATGCAGTCGATGCCGCAGCTGACGACGAACTTCCAAGGGTGGCAGTTCAGCCCGCAGTCGCCATACACGCCCGTCGTCGGCCAGCAAATGATGCCGCCGTACCCCGTGCAGTCGCCGTACTACGTGAGCCCGAGTGTGCCGGCGAACCGCGCGCTTCCGCCGCAGGCCGCGTCGCAGGCCGCGCAGACTGCGAAGGTGCACGGGCGCAGCGGCTCCGCGTCGTCGTCGCCGTCGGTGAGCTCGTCCGTGCTGAGCTCGAACGACGACGCCTTCAGCGACGACGACAAGGGCGGCGACGCGCACTCGCAGCAGACGGCGCAGCAGCGCGCTGCGAACCGCGCGCAGACCGAGAATGCGCAGGCCGCGGCGCGCGCAAACACCTGGACGGGCGCGAGCAGCTACATGGCCGAGTACTCGTCGAAGCTGCTGAACTTCTTCATGTCCCCCGACAAGACGCAGATCCCGCCGTCTCTGCTCGAGCCCGAGCCGGGCACGGACCTCGACCACCCGATAGACGATGAGGGCAACACGGCGTTCCACTGGACGTGCGCGATCGGCCGTCTCGAGCTCGTGCGCGCGCTCATCAGTGCCGGCGTGAACACGGCGGCGCTGAACAAAAACGGGCAGACGGCGCTCAGCTTTCTCGTCATGTTCACAAACAACTACGAAATGCGCACATTCCCGAAACTGCTCGAGCTGCTGCAGAACCAGATCGCGTTCGTCGACCCAAAGGGCCGCACCGTCCTGCACCACATCGCAAACTCGGCCACAAGCAGCTCGCGGTCGGCCATGGCCCGGTACTACATGGAGCTGCTGCTCGCGAAGGTGAGCAGCGACGGCGCGCCGTCGATCAGCGCCGACGGCCAGCAAAACAAAATAGGCGCGGACGCGCCAGGAGCGAAACCGGGTCAGGCAGAGACGGCTAACGCGTCTGGCGCGCCGAGCGCAGCGTCAGCATCCAATGGCGGAGCGAACGCGATGACGTTCGCGCAGTGGCTCGACCACCAGGACCACCGCGGCGACACTGCCTTGCATGTCGCGAGCCGCCGCGACTCGCGGAAACTCGTGAAGGTGCTGCTGAGCTACCGCGCGTCGCCGGTCATTCCGAATAAGCAGGGTCAGACTGCAGACGATCTATATACGCGCGCGCGGCGGAAGCGCGACGAGTCGCTGCCGCGCGTGCCCCACAACGACGCGCTCAGCGACACGGCGCGGCTCGCGCAGCAAACGAGCGCCGAGATTGCGACGCGGCTGCACGATCTCGCAGAGAGCTTCGACCGTGACATTGCGAACAAGGAGAGCGACATTGAGCAGGTGCAGACGCTCGTCGACAAGATTCGCCAGGACATTCTCGACGCCGAGATGGCGGTGCCGGCGCTGCAGAGCGAGGTCGGCGACGCCGACAAAGTCGAGACGCAGCTCGCGCAGCTGCACCAGACGGCGAACGACAAGCTGCGGCAACTGCGCCAGCTCATCGAGCGGTCGCAGGCGCGCGACCTCGCGGGGCTCGTGCAGGGCGAAGAGTCGCGCGCGCCCGTCGGCCCCGAACTGAACGAAGAGTTCCAAGTCGACCGCGAGCGCCAGGCAAAGCTCGGCGCCGAGCTCGCCGAGCTGCAGAAGAACCGGAAGATGCTGGTTGCCGAAATCGGCACGCTCTACAGCGAGGCCGGCTCGAGCGAGAAGATCGCGAAGTACCGCAAGCTGCTGGCTGTGTGCTGCGAAGTGCCCGAAGAGCTTGTGGACGGGCTCCTCGACGGCATCAACAATGCGCTCGATTCGAACGGCGCTTGATTCGACTGGTACGCGACCGGTACGCGACCGGTATTGCGAGTGATGATTATATTATAGCATAATGCCCACTACGGCGCAAACTCAATATAGATTATTGAATGGAATGGGACTCAGATCTTTACAAATTAGTACTTAAAGCCCGAGCCGATCGAAGCTGCGGGCCGATAAATATATGTCCACTAAGCGCGCCTCGGCTTCTTCACCTCGAGCTCGTCGAGCTTGTCGGCGTCCATGAACATCGGATACTGCGCCCAGCCGCGCTTGCGCGATTTCTTGGGCTCAGCGCTCTCCTCGAAATTCGTGAAGTCGTCGTCGTCGTCGTCGACTTCATTAACCTCGAGGCCGTCGTCCGAGCCGCCATCGAGACCAGCGAAGTCCTCGCCTTCCAAATCGCCGTCCATGTCTTCAAAGCCTTCCAAGTCACCTTCATCGCCTGAATCGCCTTCCCCATTGGAATCGCCTTCTCCATCGGAGTCGTCTTTTCCATCGTCGCTGTCGTCGGCAAGCGCTTTCTCCAGCGCCTCGTCGTCGTCACCATCGCTCTCGCTGATGTCCAAATCGACATCGACGTTTCCTTGGTCTCCAGGACCCATGCGGCTCATTGCCTCACTAATCTCGTCCTCCTCAAGTTCCTCGTAATCCTCCTGGGGCTGATCCTGCTTAGCCGGCTTATCAGGCCTCTGCACAAAGTAATCGTACAAAAACTGCTCTTCAGGCGCAATGTCGGCGCGCTTCTTGCTCTTCCAATCCTGCATCGACGCGGGTGTCTCGTCGCCGCGCTTGCTGCCGAACCGTACGCCAAGCTGCAGGTCTGTAAACCCAGCCAGTGGCTGGAAAATACTGCCACCAGCGCCTTCTTTCTTCGCCTTCGGCTTCTTGTACGCCCAGCGAGACAGAAACTGGTTCACACTGTACTGCTCAATGTCCGGCATGGCGAGATCCTGCTCCGGCGCCAAGAAGTTGCGCGCATACAGAGAAATCGTCGGGTGGTAGTGCTGAGACAGGAGCAGTGCCTCCCAGGCGTGGGAAGTCTCCGCACCGGCAAACCTCGGGTCGCGCTGCTTAGCGTCATATTTGTCGTTGCCATGGTCGGCATCGCTGTCCGGCTCGGCGCTGCCTTCTTGGAGCAAGGTCGCGTGGTGAGGCGTCAAGCTCGCAACATGGACAAGGCTTGCTGAGGCACCAATTTCCGACCAGTTCAGAGCCACCTGCAGCAGTCGCTTTACAAACGAGGCGGCGCGCGGCACTTCGCGCTCATCCTTGAGTTCGGCCATCGACTTGAGCACCAAATGCACGTACTTCCCGAGCTTCGCTGAGTGCGCCAGCCGGGTATCCAACAAACTGTCGTAGAGCGCGCGCAAAAACCGGTCAATGCCGCCAGACTCCAAACGTGCAAGCTGGAAGATAAAGCAGAGGGCCTCAATGAACGTACCAACGTTCGGAGAGTGGCACATCTTGTACATCGTGTCCGTGTACTTAGCGAACTCTTTGCGGTCAAGGTCGCTGAATGGGAATGCGCGGTTCAGACCGGTGAACAGCTTAGCCACAAGCCGTGCTTGCTGCTGCTGCTCGACCTCCACCTGGTCGACCTTCTGCTGAATTCCTCCCTTTTTCCCGCGTTTCGCCCGCCAGCGTTTCCCGCCCTTCCGGGGCTTCTCTTTGGCCCCTTCTGACTCACGGCCTGCGTCAGGCTTCGTCTCAATGAGCAGCCGCTCAAATAATTCGAGGTAGATGAACACGACCTTGTTCGCAAGTGTTTTGTCTTTGTGGCTAAAAATAAACTCGCTCAGCGTATCCACCGCATAGTACCGCAGCCTGTACTCGTGTGCACGGGCAAGCAGTTCTTCCATGGCCGATGCGACGACGATTTTCATGCCGGGGTGTTGCTGGAGCGCGTCCATGAGTCTACGCTTCACGAGCGACGCAACTTTCCCCGCGGGGTCACCCAATTTGTTCAGTGAAAGCCTCAGTAGATTTGCCTCCTGCTCGGGCTTCGCCGAAAAGAGGTCAAATACGCACTGCAAGGTCCGGAACCGGATGTTTTCGACCGTATCCGCCAACAGCCTCTCAATGGTTTGTAAGAGCCGGAAAAACTGCTTCTTCAGAAAATCCTCAAAGGCAAAGCACACAAGAACGTCCTTAGGCGTAGACACAGTGATGGCCTGCTCTTTAAATGCCCTCAGCCTCCGGTCTGGCAGAACATGCGACACGAGCAAATCCTTGGTGACTTCGAGCGCGCGGCATGCAGATTCGCGGTTCTTGATTTCGCATTTCGTCACAAGCGTCTCTATGAAGCGCGTAGAATGCAAGGGAGACTCAGTGGCCAAAATGGACAGCGTACCTAGTTGGTCACTGAATGTACCGTTTCTGAGAAACTCTAGAGACGACGTGAATTCGCGGTCTTTCTGACGCGATTTGAAATACAGTTGGTTCTCTTCGACCAGCATTTGCTGGCTCTTCGCGTACACAGAAGGCAGGATTTCTGTGTTAAGCGGGATCCAGTTGGAATCTGGCGAAGCCGTCTCCGACCAGTCCTGGTCTCCAATTAGCAAATCGCCGGGATGTCTCAAAGAGTTGATGTAGTCATCCCAAGCAGCCCGCTCCTTTTTGGAGAGCGGCTTCTCCTTGTGCTGGATTTCTTTGCGCTGGGTCTCCTTACTATGATTTTTGGCCAATGGCTTGGACTGTTTTTCAGCATCCTTTTTATATGTGACCTTCTCGATGGTATCGCCTTTCTTCTTTCCTTCTTTGGGCTCTTTTTTGGTCTCCTTTTTGGCGTTTGCAGCGTCCTTTCCCGAGTCCTTAGAATTCTTTGAAATCTTTAGATCCTCGCTAGAAACTTTGCTAGTCTCCTTCCCATTAGATTTTGTCTCCTTCGCCGTCTTTTTCGTGTCTTTCTTAGCCTCGGGCTCTGAAATATGTCCCTTACTGAGCTCAGACCACATTTTCGTAACGTCATTTTGCAGGTCTTTGCTGTCAGTGGTGTTCTCCTCGAAATCAGACCCGCTGAAATCAGCGTCCGCGAGCATTCGCAGGTCTTCGTCGGTTCCCCCGAGCTCCCGCACTGCCGTTTCGAATTCGTCCATGAAATTTCAAAAAAAAATTGAGGGTAAGGCGAATACTTTTCATGGTGCTCGCAGCAGACTTTCAATAGGTGAAGGAGGTGTAGTTCGGGATTATTTCGGCTCAATGGCATGTTTAACCGGAAATGTTCGGCGACGTGTTGGCCATTGACCGTTTACATTTCAGTCACAGAACTTATGTACCGATGCGCATAGAATTGAGACGAGTAAGGTCTTTTCTTGGATCTACGCACTGTAGTAACACTCTAAAGTAGTAGAAACTGCTAATTCAATTGGGCATACTAATTGTACAATTTCAATGCGGGTTATGGGATCTGATCGGACAGCGCATCCACAATTCGATTAAGTAGTACCCGCTGGACTCAGGCGATGTGTTTTCCAAATGGAATTCTAATCAGATCGAGAGCCTGGTAATCAGTATTGCAAGGCGTACAATTACATCTCTGAGCACAATTGGCAGCATTTTATAGGATCGCTTTGGAATACAGGGACTCAATTCCCTTACCACGTTCAAAAGTCTCTAGCCTAGCAATAATACCACTGGTAGTGCAGTGGTTAGGATACGGCCGCGTGGTCTAATGGCAGGATATTGCTTTCCGGCAGCAGGGATTGCGGGTTCGAGTCCCGCCGTGGTCTACTTTTTTTTTTCTACAGAGGCGATTTGCGGAGTCTTTCCGTTGAACCTTTATGAGTTCAGATGTAAACCTACGCCTTTTAATGGAGCAAGCACACTGCGCTTCCTCCCGGTAGTTTCGCTACGAAAATAATCAACGCGAGAGCAGTACATAAATACTCTAATAAAACCTGTATCCGCTATTCCCCGAGCTGTCTGGCGGATACCATGCAAATGAATCACTGTAAGCGGTCGGCGGCGGCTTGTTAGGTGGAAAGTTGAAAGGCGGGATAAATCCATTCGGTCCCTGTGCATGCGCCGGCAATTCCATGGGTACGAACCATTCGTTGTTCCTGATTGGGATGAAGTTGCCCCCATAAAGAGGATTACAGAAGTAGTTAGTAGCAACAGCCGGCTGAAAAGAGGGGTCTGGTATGAACGGGGCCACGTTTTGGTGAGGCCCGCTACTGCTTTGACTCGGCGTAGGACCGGCGTCAAAGAAAGCCGTTCTTAAGTCCGGGCTCATTCCAGTGTGAAGACTTGCAGGGCTAGTGGCCGCGCTAGAAATGCCTTCTGTTGTAGCCTCCGTTTGAAGGCTTGACTCGGCGCGATGCCCCTTCTCCTCACTCGGCTCAGGAGATGCACTGTGTTCCTTCGGCTCAATAGGCTCGACCTCCTCAACGCTAGTGATGCAAACTTCGCTCTCGGCAATCGTATCCGAGATATCCAGAGCGGCAATCTCCGCGAGCGGCGCCGTCTTCTTCGGGGCATCCAGTTTTGACGCGCGTTGAGAACGTTTCGCATTTGCAGCTCTAGTTGAAGCAGTTGGCTCGCTCTCCGACTCGTGAGCACGAGATTGCTGACGAGACTGCTGAGAGCGATTGTCCTGCGAAGAATCACTTGTGCGCTGAGGGTGGGCGCGCGGCTGACGCTGAGTAGTGTGCCGCGGATGAACGCTGAGCCGAGTGCGAGCGCAATTGGTCCTCTCTGCAGCTGGGGCCTTAGGCTTTCTCATGGGCTCCGTCGAAGCGACGACGGATGCCCAAGAGACGGACGAGGCTGCGATGGACAACGGCGTAATCTCCGGTTCAGCCTCGGTGACTGGAACATCAGCTTTAATTGGAGCAATCACGGCTGCCCAGGAGAGAGAAGACGAGGCAAGAGTGGCAGGAGTGACGTCACGAGTGCCACTACGAGTGCCGCTACGAGTGGGTTTCTTTCGTGGTGTACGTTTCTCGGGCTGCACAGCAGCAGGATGACACGCTTGAGATTGAGACGAGCGATTGTTAGGCATTGGTAGGAATTGAACGAAATTGGACTTTGCACTTATCGGGTAGGGAAGCCGCCAGCGCGACACCCCATGCAGGTTATCGCGGAGTAGGGCATATTCAAAGCGAAGGCAAGGTTTTTCTTTAAACTGGTACTGCTGATTTTGTGAGCAAGAAGTCGCGTGCATTCGCGCCTATGCAAAAATCCCATCTTATACATAGTTCCAATATGTCGAATAAATTGAAGAAAACCTATCTGCGGAACTAAATTCTTGAAAACAGTGCTGTGTTGCTATGATACACCAATCTGTGGCAATGGCTTGCTCAGCGGCCCCTTGACGCGACTTTCTAATCAACCGATGTTTCGCACCTCTCCTACATACAAAGAGTATTTTTAAATTGTGTGGTCCGCTGTCAGCTCCGAGCAGCGTTATCGTCACTGATTCATCAATTTCAAGAGCGTGAGTACGACGTCTCTGATTTTTCACCACCGATCGATCACCAAGGAACGTACTGCATCGGTCGCACAGATAATCCTGGCATGGTTGCTGGTCTGGTTACTGCGTCATCCGGTCGTTTCCTTAGTATTTGTGGGCACCGGACGCATCGACCAGCTTTAAGAAGACCTCAAGGATGCAAATACCACTGTTAGTTACATGGAGTTAGCCACAATTGACAAGATGAGCAGTCCCCAACTACTCTATCCGGGGGGAGAAGGGAGAAATGATACCATCCCACTTCAGATGGATGCTGACAGATTAAAACCAAAGACGCCCGCATTGACAGATTTCCAGCTGCACAATTAGCGGTCGGGTCACATTTTTCGATGG
Source organism: Starmerella roubikii (assembly GCA_030584945.1). Lineage (NCBI taxonomy): Eukaryota > Fungi > Ascomycota > Dipodascomycetes > Dipodascales > Trichomonascaceae > Starmerella > Starmerella roubikii. Next base: position 14,157 of record JAJMCC010000031.1, on the reverse strand, counting down.
ATCGAAGATGATGCTGCATCAAGGAAGCACATTGTCGGCTCAGCGGAACAAATCCAGGGTTTCACGAGTGGATGTTAGGGCGGCTGGCAAGAAGTGAAGAGTTGCAACTAGTTGAAACTTAAGGGGCGACTACATGGGCGACGACATGGGCGATACATGGACTAAATCCGGGATCGCGTCCCAAGCGGGAAAGCGGATAGTGATTACAGGCGGCAACAGTGGTATCGGCTGGTATGCGGCACTGGAACTTGCGCGTGCGGGAGCTGAGGTCACCATTGCTTCGCGCAACGAGAGCAAGGTAGCTGAAGCCGCTGCGCGGATTCGTGCTTTGGTGAAGGGGGCAGTGATCATTGAAGCAAAGCTCGACCTCTCAGACCCGGCTTCGGTCGAAGAATTTGCCTCGCAGCAACTCGCGGATGAGAGGCCGTTGGATGTCCTTGTAAACAATGCTGGAGTGATGGCGTTGCCCAATCGACGTTTAAGTGTGGATGGCCACGAGATGCAATTTGCTACCAACGTACTTGGCCCCTATAGGTTGACTGGTCTGTTGCTACCGGCGCTCTTGAGAGCGCCAGAACCAAGAGTGGTTACCGTGGCATCTGGCTCGCACAAAGCAGCAGATCAGGTACCGCTCACCGATCTAGATTCGATCGAGAGCTATCATCCAATCCGAGTTTATGCCAAGACCAAGATGGCGAACTTACTGTTCACACACGAGCTGCAACGGCGCGCCGGCAAGAAGTTATTGGCGCTTGCCTGCCATCCCGGTGCAGCCCATTCCAGTCTGGGAAATGATACATCGTTTCTTATGAAGCTCGCCATCTTCTCAATTTATCCAATTATCCAGAGCGCAGAGATGGGAGCCGAACCCATCCTAATGGCTACTACACTACCAAACGCCGTACCCGGGGGGTACTACGGTCCTGCGGGATTTCTGGAGTTGCGTGGTCATCCAGCCAGGACCGTGCCGGACGCGCGTGCGCTTGACGACACAGCTGCACGTCTCTTGTTTGAAAATCTTGAGACACTCAGTGGTATCCGATACACTTTCTGAGACGATGGGGGGTTTTCGGCGAGGATCGATCTCATTAACTGTTTTCTGTGGGTAGACAATTATTACGTTTAAGAGTGTGACTGATATTGGTATCGCCAATATCAACAGAAACGCAAGTTTTTTACACTAGTGCACTTAATCTGTGAGTGAGAAGCCGCGCGCATTCGCACCCTAGCAAACAATTCATTCCGATATCAATTTGAACATGTAGACTGAAATTTATGTGCAGAGGTAATCTTTCAACAGCACTGTAATGCAGGCCTTTTCGTGCACCACCCACACTTCATCTCCAATCGCAATCCCCTTCGCAAATCGTCATCGTAAGGTCTATAATAAATATATGGGAGCTATATCTCCATGTGCATAACGTCATCGTGCTCGGCGTCCTTCTCGTTGACCTCTTCCTGGTCCTCGAAGTCGACGTCGAAGAAGTCGTCGTCGCTTCCCACGACTGTTTCGTACAGTTTGCGGGCCTGCGACACGATGCCGTCGTACGACATGTCTCCGGGAGTAAACAGAGTTGTGAGCAAAGTAGGGCAGCCGTCGAGCACGGGCTGCAGCTCGACCTTGCTGAAATTACGGCCGCGCGACGTCGGCGCTGAGTAGGCAAGCTTGAACAGGTAGCTGAGGCGCTGCTTCGGCACGAAGTTCGCCATCGACTCGCCGAGGCGCACGGACGAGACGATGGGCTTGCCGTTGTTTCGGTAGGCGATGTCCTCGCGCGCGAGCGAGCCGAGCTCGAAGCTCGCTTGCGACTCGCGCAGAATCGACGCCTCGAGCTTGTCGAGCGCGTCGGCGAGGTCGAGGCGCGCCGCCTTCGCGTCCGGGTTGTGCGTGCTCAGGTACCAGCAGCTGAACCCTTCGGGCACGCAGCCCGTGCCGGAGCCGTACACGATCGTCTGCACGGCGTACGCGTTGTTTGTCGACAGCGTGTTTGGCGGGAACACGACGATCGCCGCGCTCTCGCCCTCGGCGAACCACTCGCGGCACTCGTTCGTGACGACGGCGACGAGCCGCGAGGTTGTGCCGACGTTCTCGCCGTCGGCGACGACGCGCGCGTGCCTTTCGGGCTCGTCGATGTTGAAGAGCGGGCGCAGCGGCGATGGCTGCGTCGGCGACAGGAACGCGCGCTCCGTGACCTGGACGCGCGAGCCGTCGCTCAGCGTCGCGATGTTCGACTTCTCGTCCCACGCCGTCAGCTGCACGCCGAGCTTGTACGTCGCGCCGGCGACGGCGGCGGAGCGGCAGAAGCCCTGCGCGAGCTCGCCGCTGCTGCCATACATACTATACACGACCGGGAACTGGCCATAGACGTCGAGCGACAGCAGATACCTTCGAATGCGCGGTAAGGCGTGCGCGGTGGAGACGTCGAGGCGGTCGCAGAGGCCGAGCGCGATCACGAGCTCCGTGATCTGCTGCGGCTCGAGCTCGAACTCGCGGGCGAGGAACTCGTTCACGGGCAGGTGCGACCAGACCTCCTTGAACACGCGCTCGTCGACGCGCCACTCGAGCACGAACTTGATGAACTTCATTAGCTTGCGCTTTGTTTTGAGGTCGAGGCTCTGGTCCGTGAAAATGGCCTCCTTGTTGCCGGCCACGCGCTCGAAGCTGTCGCGCTCGTAGGTGTGGAAGTGGGACAGGCCCTTGAACTCAAGGTACTGCGCGACGCGCGACTTCAGCAGCAGCTCGAGCATGTCGCTTTTCACGAACATCAGGTGCGGCGACAGGTCGAAGAGGAAGCGCCGCGCGCGCGCCGAGCTGCCGGCGGCCGCCGAGGCGTAGAGCTGCGCGTTCATGCCCGTCGGCTCGCCGGCGTTGTTCGCAACGCGCTCGATCCACTGCTCGAGGTCCTTCGCCGCGAGGCACACGTTCGCGTCGCCGTACACGCTGTTCGCGTCGATGTGCAGCACCTTCGTGCCCTGCCAGGCAAGAGCGGCCGCCAAGATCGACTCGGCAAGCCCAGTGCCGCAGATGAGCACGTCGCACTTGTCCGGCACCGTGTCAAGCTGGGGGCGGTCGACGCCGGCGAGCGGCGGCACTACCGAGCCACGCCGCGTCGCAGAGCGCGCAGAATATGAGGACATGCGGAATTGGATTGAGTGGTGTTCTTTCGCCTGTAATGACCCAGGAAAAAAACGCTAGATAAATTTTGTAACCTAGCCTGGCTTGATCAAGGGTTCGAGAAAAATCTTGTCCGAGCCGTACGGTAAAGTGAGGACGCGCGTGCCGGCAGAGAATGTGGGCCCGTTCGGAACAAGAAAATGACTAGCGAGTCTAAAAGAGGTCGTTTGCAGTAAATTGGGCAGAACCCGGCAAATTTTCCCTAAAATTTTCGCCGTTCCCCAGAATCCGCGGGTGAGGGAACTCCGAGGAGGTGCAGGCGCGGGGATCGGGCGGCTGTGGCAAAAGCACAGCCGCATGGCGTGCGTCGCGTTCGCAGTGCAAACCGGATTCCCAATTACGCGTGCACGGGTGCGCGAATCGAGGCGACCTCAAAGTTCAGGCGATCGGCGATCGATCGGTGTCCGGGCTTCGTTCAACGGTCCCCTGCAGCCTGCATGAGCCCCACGTGGGCCGAATGCACAGGATATCTACCTCTGGAGTGTGCGCGGTGGTTCTAAACGCAACATCTCGGTGTCACTTTTCTCAAGGTGCGGTGCCCATTTCCCAAGTACTTGTCCCGGTAGCCGGGCTATCCGCACACGCGCCGGCGGTCCCTGGGCATCTCGTAAAAGATTAGGGTTCGGAGATCGTGCATAATCACCCGGGGTTTATCGGAATCACCGTTGAGACGCGCGAATATTGTGGGGGCAGTGAAAGTCCACTCATGTAGCAAGAACCCGTGGTGTTGGGCAGCTCTGGAACTCCTTTAAGTGGTTGGATCACTCAGATATTCGGAATATCCCAGTTTGCCCATCTTGCTCACCCTTGATCACATTGCTTGCACGCGTTGCGTTGCGCGAAAATGCCTCAAGATCAGCCAAATTTGGCCAGCAAATCAGGTACTAGTGTTGACCAGGTTGCTTAAGCAGTAACAGGGGAAAGCAACTCGGGTACTAGCGCTCGTATACGGTCGATCAGGGGCTTATTTCGCGGTCTTTGTCCAGTGAAGGCCTCGCTGGGCTCTTGGCGCCAACGCGATGACTGGGGAGCAACCCAAGAATGTTTAGAAAATGCGCACTCGTTCGGATTGTGCATGGACCGATTGTGCATGGACCAAAAAATTGTGTAGATGCAAAAATAGCTGCGGCTTGAGACTGTGAACTGTATTTGAATTACTCCTAGGGCTCTGAGACGCGACTCAAAAATGCGAAATTTGGACCCGACTTTGATATATGATTTCAAACTCCAATGTTATCTCCAAAATGAACTTTAAATCGATGCCTCGTTGTTTGGAGTCTACACCTCCCCATAATTTACAATCTTAAGAACTCGTTAAGCCAAGAACCAAGAACTCATTAACCCGAATCCGTTTAGCCAGATCCGCAAGCCGCATCCTAAGACGCGCAAGCCCGAACAGTCTCTGAATCCGGTGTGAATCCGCTAACGATCTTCTGTAAACTGCTTATGTCATACGGTGTTAGGGCTTCGGCCCTCTACTTTGCTTACCAAGCACTGACCCACTCACGAGACTACCCTGGCTCCTGCCCGTGGCACCTCTACTGAAAAATCAGTGCTCGAACACCATCTCATAATCAACAATGCCGACGAGATTCTCGAAAACTAGGAAGTCGCGGGGCCACGTTTCGGCCGGCCACGGTCGTATTGGCAAGCACCGGAAGTCTCCCGGTGGCCGCGGTATGGCTGGCGGTCAGCACCACCACCGTACGAACATGGATAAGTACCACCCCGGTTACTTCGGTAAGCTCGGTATGCGCCAGTTCCACCGCCTCCCGAACCGCGAGTGGCGCCCTGTGCTCAACATTGACAAGCTCTGGTCGCTGATCCCGACCGAGGAGCGCGAGACATACCTCTCGACGGCGTCGGCCCAGGCTGCCCCTGTCATCGACACACTTGCGGCCGGTTTCGGCAAGGTGCTCGGCAAGGGCGAGCTGCCGAACGTGCCGATTGTCGTCCGTGCCCGCTTCGTCAGCGAGCGCGCCGAGAAGAAGATCAAGGCGGCTGGCGGCGTTGTCGAGCTGATCGCTTAAGCATACGAGCTACCGGCTTGCGAGTAGTGAGTACATAAATTGATTTATTAGTGTATGTGGTGTAATAAGTTTCCACTAGCGTTAGGCCGCGGCTCGTGAAAAACGTAAATGCTATAATGCTAAATGATATGTCTGCGGGCCCGGCTATAAACAATGATGCATCCACTTCCGCCTGATCTCCTTGCGCTCGCGCAACTCTTTTGGGTCCGGCGCCACGAACGGGAAGCCAGCAACATGCTCTCTGCTCGCCTCGACAACGTCGCTCTTGTACGACCACGCGCGGCTGCTCGGCACGTCGAACGACACAACTGTGCCGTTGCGGGACTTCGCGTGCCGGTGGTACGTCTCGGGCCCGATTTCTTGCGGGTCGCGCAGCTTCACAAACACGTCCGAGCCGTTCTTCGAGTTGTTGAAGCCCCAGGACCCATTGTAGTACGTGCTCTGCGAGCGCGCGAACAGGTCCTCCGAGCTCGAGAACGTGTGCTCGTACGTGTCGCGGCCAATGGCGACCACGACGCTGCTGTTCTCGAACACGAGCGAGATCTCGTGGTCGTAGCCGAGGCTGTAGTTGCGGTCGCCCCAGAACGTGCGCGACGCGCCGTGCGACGCGTGGTTCACGACGGTCTCGCCGACGAGCGACGCGCTGACATCGCGCTCGTGCTCGACCTCGCAGAGCCGCTTCACCGTCTCGTCCGCCGCGGTCTCGAATTCGAGCTCCGTGCTGACGGTCAGCGTTTGCGAGAACTTCACGACCTCGATGCCGGGAAGCAGCACCTCGTGCGTCTGGTTCTGCTCGACGACCTGCGGCGCGCCGCCGGGCAGCCCCGACCACTGCGCCGTCTCCCAGGTCAGCAGCGCGGCGCTCAGAATCCACTCGTGGCGCACGTCTAAGTTCGCGCCGTTCTGCACGACAAACGTCACGTCCAAATCAGCGTCCCAGAGCTGCGGCAGGAACGGGCTGATGTCGAGGTAGAAGGCCGGCACGTCGTAGGTCGCCGGCGCCACAAACGGCGACCACAGCGCCGGCTGGAACCCGCCCGTGTATACGTTGTAGAACGGCGAGGCGACGCCGGCGAGCTGCCCGCCGATCTCGACGCGCACGTGCCGCAGCGGGCCGAGATTGTAGTCCTCGAGGGCGCGGCTGCTCTCGGCGTACCAGAACTCGTCGTTGCCGTTGCCGGTCGCAAACACCTGCAGCACGGCGCGCGTCGTGTTCCGCGGCACGGCCGAAAGCTGCCGGTTCACCCGTTTCGTTGCGACTGAGCACGGTAGTACCCCGCTCACCGTGCTCGCCGGCTCGCCGTCCTGCTCGAACCAAGTGCTGGTTTTCGGCTTCAGCGTGTTATAATAAGCGGCGCTCAGCTCGACGTGGAAAGTGCCGTTCAACCTCTCCGTCACGAGGTTGTCCAGTTCCACGGAAATCGTGCCGGGCTCGCTCAAAAGCGATCTGAATATAGACATGTCCTTTGTGTATGAGGACAGCGACGCGCGGCCGCGCGGCTCGGAGGTCGACGGCCGCCATAATTCAATGCCGTTCACAAAGATGTGGGCCAGCCGGTCGAATTGGATCGATTGCGGCGTCGTGATCTTGAGCGTGAACGTGACGTGGTCGAATTCGTTCGTGGGAGGCGTGTACTCAACAGAACATGGCTTGCCCCAAGACGCGGCAAAGACGTGGTCGAGCAGAGGCGCTTCAAAGAACGGATCGCCGAAATCGGGCAGAGGAACGTCGATCTGGAAATTCTGGAACAGCTCCGGCTCGGGGCTTTGTACAACTAGACTCGTTGCATCCTCGGGCTGCCACGCAGGGAGGGAGAAGTATCCCAACACGGCAGCGAGCAAATTCATAGGCGCAGCAGTGGTCTAACCCTCTCACGTGCTGAAATTTTGATTGCGCATCGGGCGTCAATCTCGCAGCTGTGTCAGTTCGATACGTGCGTAGTTTGTTGTGGTTGCGCGGGCCTATGTGTTCTCTTCACAGATGGTCTTAGTTGTGTGTTGATGCACTGTTCTGGTTTTTCAAGAGGGCCGGAAATTGTACATAGACGGGATATAGGGAGTGGACTTCTAACAATCAAAACAATTAACTCATGGAATCAATTGCGGTGAGAGCGCAGACTGGAGACTCCATTGCCTTGGCATTGTACTCGACACCATGCTGTACTGTGTGGCATCGGAACTGGGTAGCTACGTGACTAGTTATACGGATGTACCGTCTCGGATTCGCTCCACTTCAACTATTGCCATCTACGACCAGAATTTATTCCTTGAAAAAAGCTGCATCGGCGCTCCATCGCGCTCCTTAATCGCTAGATCCTGTTCTCGCTTATACACGTGACTCCGCGCGTCGCGTTGTTTTTCACTAATACTTCATAGGATGTGGACTCCCGGCCAAGCGATTCCGGAAATCGAGGCGAAGCTCGCGGCTCTTCCGCCGAACACGCCCGATTCGGTCTACCTATTGATCTTCATGGACATCGTCAGCCGGCTGAAAAGCACGAAACGGACGGGGTGGGTCGACAGAGAAGTTCCCGATCCGGAGTCGATCGCAGACCACATGTACCGAATGAGCGTTCTTTGTTTCATGTCCAATAATCAGAAGCTGGATATCGCGAAAGCAATGCAGATTGCGCTCTTCCACGACATGGCTGAGGCGCTGGTTGGAGACATAACTCCGTACGACACGTCTTGCGACAAGACAGAGAAGCACCGGCGCGAGCTCAGTGCCATGGAGTACCTCCGAGATCTCGTGTCGAAGTTCAACCCACGCGCTGGCCAGCAAATGTACGAACTTTGGTGCGAGTACGAGTTCCAGACCAGCGACGAGGCGAAACTCGTTAAGGACATCGACAAAATCGAGATGGTTTACCAGTGCAACGAATATCTCGAAAAATACCCGGGGAAAAACATTGCCGAGATCTTCGGCGCGACATCATTAATAAAGACGGACGAAGTGAAGACTTGGGCGGAGCCGCTCACCGAACAAGCGGCCAAACTCGCAAAAACTAATGAGTAGGGGATCTTTATTGCACTGTACACTGATGGTTTAACGAACCTGCGTGTTAATGTTTTCTCCATAACCATGTACCATGCCGGGCCTGCTCTGCGGGAGCAGATGATAGATAGATTGACCGATAACGTTCATAAGTTCCAGATTGTCTTGTTTACATACCTCGTACTGTTCTAAGCTTTGTCGTGTCTATGTCCATACACGTTTTGGCGTGCATATTTTAAGGCCAGCATTTGTGCATCTAATTTCTAGCTATTGTCATAACCAAACAGAATGCGTCCCAGCATGTGCCTACCGACCAAGGCGATCCCACAGCTCACGGCCTGCAAAGCAAGCAGCGCCGCAGTCAATTGGTACTCCTTAAGCGGACCAAGTCTCACGAGCGTGAGGTTGATGAGCGTCATGTTCGAGGCCTCCTGCTCCTGTTCCCAAACTGCGAGTAGCCCCAACTTCGCAAGCAGCTTCAGAATCAGCACCTTGTACGGTGCCAAATCCTTGTATGAGAACCGCGACGGCAGCAGTTTACCGGTCTTGGGGTCGATGTTCGGCATGCGATGCCGCGGGCACGGCACGATGCGAAAGAGCTGCGGGAGCGAGTACAGGAAATTCGCGATCTGCGGCGCAATAAGCGACAGCATCGTCTTACTGAAGTGTCCCGAGATCCCGGCAACTGCCAGGACCATGCCGGCAAAGTAACAGAAGGTGTCTCCAACAAACACCTTCGCCGGGTACCAGTTATATTTCAAGAGAGCCAAGCTCGAGGCGAGCAGTGGCAGCGTGAAAAATAAAGACAGCAGGTGCGCGAGGTACGTTTCGTTCGAGACGTTCAGCGATAAATAGTAGAGGTCGTTCACCAACACGGCAGACGCAACGACGACTGTTTGTCCGACTTCGAGGCCGTTGACACCGGCGTAGATGTTGATGCAGTTAGTCGCGAAAATCGACACGGCCGCCATGTACACGTAGTACAGCCATTTGAGGTCCACGGACAGATGGGAGTCGAGAAGACGCGCGACAATCGGAGGCACCGAGATGTGTGTGCTGCCGCCTTCGACGCAGTAGACAATGAGCATCGGCACGGCAGCAATAGCCGGCAAGAAGAACTTATGCCGCCAGCGCAGATCGAACAGATCGTCGGCAAACCCGAGCATGACCATCGACTGGATTGAGAGCACGCCGCTCAGGTACGCCGCGAGTTTACCCGTCGGCACAACAAACGGGGTGAACAGAAGCACGCCAAATATGTAGATGACGCCAACGACGACGCCGAGGCTCTCGGGCACGGGCCGGTCCTGGCCCGGTTTGAGCCGGTCCTTGCCAGCGAGGCCGATCTTCATCAGAGCCGGCGAGGCCAGTGGGATCATGTAACAAGACGCCGCATACACTAGCAGGGCGAGTCCTCCCGCAGCCACGACGAGCTGGCCGGTCATTACTAAGTGATCGATCGAACCTCTGCGCAGACACGCGTGTACACCGAAAAATTACGGAATTCACTCTTAGACTAAGTAGTCGCTACTAGGCTTGCCGCCAAATTTATGAGAGAAGGCGCGTTGGATCCGCTTTTTGGCCAACGGGCGGCGTTCCCGCTGAGCGACGATGTGGAAGTGAACAAGTACCTCGAGAGCGTGCGTTCCGAGGCGCAAGCACTGGCAAAAGTGCCCGCCAAACGTGCCGCTTTAGACTACGGCGAGCCAGTGAAAAAAAGACATGAATTGTTGCGGGCTGAGATCAGTACCGAGGATGCCTCGCTTATTAGAGACTTCACGGCGACACTCGTCAGTGTCGACGCACCGACGAACTTCTTAGACTTCTTCAGAAATGCCCACGATTCGTACTCAGAATTGGACAGTGTCCACCCTGAAGAGTGCACGAGTTTAGCCACATGGAAGGCGTACTGTAGCGCGAACGAGCCTCTGCCACTCGACCAAACGGATGTGTTCCGCATTTACAAGTATCTCATTAGATGGAACTTCGCGAACGAGCGGTTCTTTCGATGGTGCTGGGCTTTGCTGCTCCGCACTCCTTACGTATTGACGGGAGACGAAATTGCCGTGCTCAGGCAGCTCACACGCGCAATCCCTGAGAACGCCTGGAGCCGCGCGTGGCTCGTGGTTGTCTCGGAAGTTTACGGCCAGAGAGATCTTCCTGACCAGCGGCGTATGAGCACAGCCAGCAGAGCTACGGCCGAGCGCGAGGCTTGACAACAGAATGGCATTCCGCGCGGGTCACCTACGCTGATTTTGTTGTCTCTCGGCACGCCCGTATATTCATTCTCATTTACTCATTACATTGTATCATAGCTCATCACTCGGTCACTCGTTGCCGCTTCTCCCTCAGCGTCTTCAAATTCTCCGCAACGTGATCGTAGTCAAGATTCGACTGGCTGCGTTTCTGCTCTTTCTCCTTCTGTTTATAATGGCTCGGGTCGATTTGCCGCGTGCGAATGTGCTCGTTGTACTGCGATTCGGGCACCATCTCGCCCGTGAGCGCTGAGCGGAAGACTGGCTCCTTTGGAGTATCCCTGAGAAGCGCGAGATCGTTTTCAGTGAACGGTTCGCTCAATCGCGAGCTACCATTCAAGTCTGAGGAGAAGAATTCCACGGTTTCCAGCACCATGAAATTCTGCCAATTAATTGCTCTTGTTGCGGGCTCTGTCTTCAGTGTTCTCACCTTTGGAGGCATTTTCGAAGCACGCTCGATGGCACGCTGCAAAACGTTTGCCTCTGGAGGCTCTTGACTCTTCACAATCTCGTACTGCTTGACGAACGAGGTGTACAGCGGATAAAGTGCATGATCGCGCTCGAGGAAGTCAAATTTGCGCGACGCAAGCGAGTCGGGGTCAAACACCTGGTGCTTCGCCACGAGTTTCACAATAGCGAGCTTGCGCTGCGAGACGAGCGGCACCTCGTACGCGAACGGCGAGCTCTCCATGGCAGACGAGCTCGGCGGATATCTATTACGTAATTAATAGGGCTTGTACTCGGGCGGAGTCTCACTAATCCGGCCGGAATGAGTTCGCAAAGGCAAGCAGCACTGCATGTACGCAATGCGCGCCGTCAGTAAGATTCATACAGTTATTTACTTCCTTTTTTGCCCGGTTCTGTGCTCAGCTTGCGGGTTCTCACATTCCCCATAAGCGTATCGAGGTGCTCGGTGACGTAAGCAGCAGTGAAAATTCACCCTCGCATAATCACCCACACCTAACCAAGTTAGAATTTCACTAATGTCTAGCCTTGCCGTTTCGTACGCAGCTATTGTCCTTGCGGACGCTGATGTTGAGATCACTGCCGACAAGTTGTTGGCCCTGACGAACGCCGCCAATGTCGAGGGCGTTGAGCCCATTTACGCGCAGCTTTTCGCGTCTGCTATTGAGAAGGCCGACAAGAAGGCGCTTCTTACTGCTTTCGGTGCTGCTGCTGGCCCGGCTGGCGCCGCTGCTGGCCCGGCCGCCGCTTCTGGCGAGGCTGCCGCTGACGCCCCCGCCGAGGAGAAGCCTGTCGAGGAGGAGGAGTCGGATGATATGGACATGGGCATGTTGTTCTAAGCAGATGCCAGTGTTTGCATTAAGAACTATATATAATCTATCATATCCTTAGTTGAGGACTTTTACGCTGTTAGACGCGTGGGCGTGTAAGGCGGGCCGCGTGGTATTCCAGGTCGCTATGGACGGATACAGTGTTTTATTCTCCGTGTCTTTTCTTAGAATTGCTAGTTGCCGATTCTTAGAATTGTTATTCTCAAGATGGCTTTTTCTTAAAATCGTCAGTTCTTGTTCAATCTGTCTGTGTTCGCCGCTCACAGCTCCGAGTGCTTCTCCTTGGGCTTCTCGCGGGGCTTCTCGCGCCCGAGCTTCTCAAGAACGTAGTCGTTGTCGCTGATCCGCAGCAGCAGGGACGCGAGCTGGGCGTCTGTGATCTGGTTGCACAGTTTTGTCGCCCTCGCCAGCTGCTGCGCCGAGAAGTCTACGCCGAATACCTGCTCCTCGTCCGTGATTTTGGCGTAGTCTTTCAATTCGTGGTACACAATGCCTAGGCTCTTTGCGTGCGTGCTGTTGATTGCGTACAGCAGCTCGGTCTTGTGGCCCTCTTGGCGGTCGTAGCCGACGATCGTGTACATGCAAAGATCGACGGTGCTCGTCACATTGAACGCGTTGCCGACGCCGGTGGCCAGCTGCGCGGCAGTCCAATGGTCGTTGTCGCGAGCAGGGTCGGCGAGCGCGAGGGCCGGGCCAAGACACGCGAGGAGATGCATCGCGGGTACCCTTTATGCTCGTCGACGAAATCGATAAGCGGAAGCAGGCGCAGAAGGAGCAGGCCGAGGGCGACGTGAAGATCGGCTACGCGATTCTCATGTCGCTGGCGCTCGCCGTCGCGAACTTTACGCTTGTCGTGATCGCGCGCACGCAATACGGGCAGCCCGATATCTGGGTGCCCAGTTTCATACAGGCGATCAAAGTGCTGCCCATGGTTGCCGCGCTGACGTATCTCATGCACCCCGTCGAGTCGCTATCGGCGAAGGTGACCTGCACGATCGCAGGTATTGCGTTTGGCGTGCGCGCCGTTTGGCTGTTCAATAACGAGGGCTATTACGCGTCCATGTCGTCGGTGCCCCAACTAGGCACGGTGTGGCTGTGGCTGATTATCGAGCTGCCGACGGCAGCAGGAGCATTGACTTTGCTGGCTGTTGCTGCGTACACTTACTGCATGAACTTCTCATTGTGGTGATGGAGTGAGTGGTCGAGTGAGTATATATTTGGAGAGAGCAGGCGCGACCAGACATCGGCAGACCTTAATTCAGACGCGCGCATAGAAATCCCTCCGGCCTTGCCGCGCAGTGTCACGGCCATTGCCGCAGAGTGATGTGTTAAAGGGATGTACTAGTACTAGTACCGTTCAGCAACGTGTTCCTCACGGGACGGTGGCGGGAGCAGACAAGCCTTTTGTGGTTGCAGCGACACTGTCGCGTGAGCCACGGCTAGGCCGGTGGCTCGTGCGCCCGGGGCACGAGCGACTGGGTTTTTTAACTTGCATATCAATGTCGTTTCAACGTAGTTCAAGCCTTCTTTTTTTCAGCGTTTAGTTCTACGTGATGCTATCTAATGTTTAATTAATTAAAGCGCGTTGTGCAATGAGTGGCAGCTTAGCCCTGCAGTTTGTCAAAGTAGGTCCGAGTTCCGGACGCTCCGCCTATGGTAGGCGAGAGTCAGGAGCTGTGCTCCTGAGAACGGGGGGGTCGACCACACTTCGGTGCGGCGATGGTTGCCGCGCCTCTGTGGCGTTCCTCTGCCAAAAAAGGATGAGGATGGTCAAAGCAGTTTAGTCCCCGCAGCCTCCTAGCCTCCATGCTAGGTGCCGCATACTAAATCGTGCTCTCGGTATCATATGGAACTCTAGCCCGCAAAGGCACAGCGTGCGAACGCCTTGCCTCTGCGGCTTTTTCGATCGACTCTCCGAACTCCAGTTCTCGGCTACAATGGCATACTACCGGGCTAGTGCACTCATGCTCTCGGCGCAGCTAGGAGCCTAGGCGAAGGATACTTGTAGTGACAACTGAGTAAGTTAGGGCCGAAGCTGCTCGTGGTAACTGAGTCACGGTGACGGGTGAAATGGGAGACAATGAGAGAGTTAAGAGAGCCAAGAGTGTGACTGCGTCATAAACCACGTGTTTAGTCCTGTCGGTAACGATTTCAATGGCCTGCTCAGTCTCCTGAACAGTTGCCATTAAGCCGGCCGTGATCTGAACAGCTTCAAAGGCCCTTCCAATGATGAGGAGCCCGTCCTTTCAGGCTTGCGAACAACTACCTTCATTAGAACGGCCGGCTAGCCGTCCTTTCAGGCTTGCGAACAGCTACCTTCATTAGAACGGCTGGCGAGGAGCCCACCCGCCCTCCTCACCGCCCTCCGCCAAAGCAGAGAGCCCCATGGCCGTCCTTTCAGGCTTGC